>JAHZNI010001046.1:0-10920 GCA_027744415.1 Seira ritae
TTTCAATTGACCCAGAAATGCTGAGGCTAGTATAAATTCAAGGTCCGCACATGCCAGTCCTCATCATTTTACTCCAGCTCGACGGACGTAAAGTTTTCGGTTTTTGCCAGAGCTGTCTCGGGGTGACGTGAAACTAAAATGTCGCGACGTAACGTTTTAATAGTAATTGGTGTTCTATATCTCACCACCACAGTTCTTTGTGGAGGTACTTGGGTTTCTTATGAATTAATATTTATTACTGATTTTGTCTCATTTTTATTCTTAAAGGGTATCTTTTTTAAATTTTAGTTGCAGATTCAAGGGGCGAAGAAAAGGAGAATAAGCAAAAGGAAATCGAAGCCGATAAGAAGAAGCCCAACATCCTCCGGGATTATGTCTGCCTTCGAGACGGAGAATTGTGTCATCCAGATTTCGGGAAGAACCGTGGTCTCTACGTTTCATGTTCCAATGGAGTCGCATGGGAGCAGAGCTGTCCCAAATGTGTTTACCACCCGATCGCATGTCCAACAAAATCCTTGTGGTTTGACGGGGAGAAATGCGAATGGGCTAGTCCAAAGCTCGCGAGTCAGCCTTGCATTGACAAGATCCCCCTTTACGAAATGAATAACATGACCGCTCCCAAGGATATATTTCCACAACAACAAGCCCCCGCAATGAGTGAACAAGAAGCCCTCTTCCAGAGCCTCCAATCTGGCCCAATCCAATTGCCTATGCCCATGTCAATTGTTAACCAAATGAAAGATCAGTATGCAGAGAAGAACAAGTGGCAAGGTAATCCCATGGCGAGTCCTGGGCCAGGACACTTCAAGTCTCCCAAATCCGGTCAGTTTGAAGGGTTTGAACCATCCCAGGATATTGACTTGAGCCAGGTGGAACACAAGGAGGGTGACGACGCTGAGCAGGAAGTAGACAGCCAGGATAGTTCAGATATGGATCTCAAGCACACGAGGAAGTCAGCCGAAGAGAATGAGTCGGAATTCCCAACTTACCTGAGTACAGATGACGCTTCCATGGGATCCAAAATAACCAGGTTGAGTGAGCCTGTGTACGCTCTCGTCAACTCACCAAATGGAAATGGAAAGCAGGTGCTGATGAGGGTTTTCCAACCATTCGTTTTGGAAGATGCTGGACGTGGCCTTCTTCCAAGCATACTAGCCCATGGCGAATAGTTTAAATTATAGTCTATTGACATTGGTGCCTACACTATATAGTTAATATTTTAATTTATTGTATTTATGCTGTTTAGATAATTTAAAAATAAATATTATTTAAATGCAAGCAAAACTACTTTCGAATTAAAACTCATAAAATATTCATGCGAACTACAGAGTTCAAGCTTTCTTAATTTCTCGTACGTAGTTTCCCTTCAATTTTAGCGCTTACGAAAATTACATGACTATTACATAGGTACTTAAATACGTATTACGAAATTCCTGAAATAATCTATCAGCCTCATCATCATCATACGCTTTCGGTTTTGAGCTCAATTTTCCATTTGAATTACCAAAAGTCGCTATTTTTCCCGTCTCACGCTGATTATCCCAATAAAAATTAATTTATGCTTCGGTGCACATTGTATACCATTAAATATTTATTATTACTCATCCAGTTCGTGTGAAAGATGCGCATTGCAAAAGACGAGAAGAAAACTGATAATCTTGTATTCTGCTTCAATTAATTTAATTATTGCTTCAGAAGACCTTTAAAGCTTTCCTGTGATGCGTCTCATTAATTTTTGCTAACATAAATTGGACAAGCATATACTTACCGCGCGTAGCTAACAATATTTGTAAAATAAAAACAAGCATGATTTTACGTCCACTAACAATATGTACTAAAAATAATTGATAGTGATCTCGCTTCTAATCATCGCACTTGAAAAGAGCAAAAATATGATTACATTATACATACATACATACTCCAACAATAAACCTTACAATGTTACAATAATGCCTCTACTCTAGCGGATATGCATATTGCTACATGGGAAATGTGAGATAAGGAGAATCGAATGGGAATTTGCGAAATTATATTCTCATAAAACTTAAGCCAAGCCTGAAATGAACGAAATAAATGATCTTGAATTTTGATCTTTGTACTATAATGTGCCGTCGCTACCACGATGGGTTAATTACTAGCATTTGTCTTAGATCGTGAGATTCAAGGACTTCTCAAAAAATTAGGCAATCCTGATTGACAATGAGTATGTACATACATATATCACAGTTGGATTATCCTTAATTTAACTGTACTTTCTTCCACTTACTTTAATGGAATCGTGATTTTATATGAATTTTCTTATGCTTAATATACGATTATAATTTACATATATTGCCTCGTGATCAATTTCGAGCATGAGCATGCATGTATGTATGTGATTAAAGTAGATTCTTAAAATTTCATTCATACCGAAAATGTAATTAGCCAATTTAAATGAAATTCATTCGGCGTGCAAAACATATTTTAAAGCGCAAGCCGTATGCGTAAATAAGTTAATAATTTTAGGTACTTGCTTTATGACTCAAATCATGATAAGCTATCAGACAATTCATGATGCGTGGTAGCGATGATACACTTTTCTTCTACATCATCATTTTTAGCATCTTTCATGATTCATTTTTGCTGACTTTGCATTGCATTTAAATGAAGGGTTAGGCACATCAAATCAGTATCAAATCCAACTTACTGAATAATCGCTGTATAGATATCCATATTCCACTAATTTGGTTTTATTCAACTTTTATTATTATTACATACGTAGACGAATGTAGTTGGATCTCTTGAATTTTGATATTTGCATCCACCGCGATTCGTATATGACTTTCAGCTCCAGAGTTCAAGGAGTCTTCACGATGGATTAATTAAAATTTCCATGTATTCTGCAGAAAATGATTACAAGGTTGATAACGCGAATGAAAAATGGAGGAAAGTAATAAGTCTGATATAAAATCATGAACCAGTTCGGTTTGCATTTAATATTTAACCATCTCAACAACTACAATCGCGGTTTTGAGTTTTCTGACGGAGAAAAATTATACCAAGGCGCTTATTAGTCTTGTATTACAAGAGCTTTATTCTTAAAGACTCCGGAGGGGAATTAAATTTTTATATCAGAGAGCGATAATATCATGTAGCAATCTTCCTATCCCACAATTACATATTAATATTGCATTTACGATTAAAAGGTAGAACTTTTGGAAAAGTGAACTTTTCTTGACATTGCAAACTTTGTAAATTTTCAGCACAAGATCCGGCTTACCTCACGGACCGGAATTTGTTCATCCACCGTTCATATTTTCTTGCTACAAATTTTGGTTTCTTTGCTAGAGAAAACTAGTGCCAGAAAAAGTGCTTATGTGATCATAAGTAAATACTCAGTTTTATCGTTGTGTAATTTCGTCTTCCTTCAAAAACAAAATGTTACGCCAATCTGTCTCTGTAAGTAGGGATTTGTCAATGAATTCGAGGAAACATAGCATAACAACTCTGATTACATCGATCATGTCTTTAGTTTCATTCATTTTTTTCGACCTAACTATGTAGATACTACTTTTCCTACGAACTTATGCAGGTATTTCATGTCAATTCCAATATCAATTCCACGTCAAGAAAAATCCATATGAATATTTATCTGGGACATTTCCCCCCCGCTGCATGCTGTGGTCAGGCATGAATTAAGCGAACAAAACTCGCGTTGTATCGTTTACCTGAAGAACGCCGAACCGAAACCGAATTGACCGAAAGCTCGATAACTTATGAAATGAATAAAACTTTTATTCAGCCACAATCTTGAGTTGCGAAAGAATAATTATTCAAAACAATATTCATTATATGCATGCAGCATTTTCCGTCATTTCCCGAAACTATAATCGCATCTTTTAATAATTAATTTGTTATTGATCGAGAGAATTAGGGTTCGCTACGTTAGTGTCAAGTTATCATATTATATTGATTTAGATATTGCAATAGAATATGAAATGAAAAAAATGAAGACAAGCGTAAAGGTATAAATATATTTCTACATACCTACACTACATCAAGTGTATTTAATTTGTTAAGGTTGTATGGTATGTATGCAAGTGAACAATATGATATTAGTGAATGAATGAAGTTATGAATGAAAAAGGTGGATTCATGCACACAAAAAGTTCCTCCATTTAAACTGAGGAAATTAAAAGTCTTCATGCTGTGTCGCAATGTCTCAGTCCCAATAAGCTAATGGAGGTGGTTTAATTATTCATATAAATAGCCTGTCTGGCTCTGGTAATACTAACAAGGCCAAATGCTCAATACATTCTGTCTCTTACAAACGTTGCTGTAAGTGTAAGGTGAGTGAGTGAGTGGGAGCGAAAGCAAACACATACTCAGGTTCAGTTTTCAACAAGCCACAGCAGCGAAGTGGAGTCGCTTTAAAAACCATTGTCGTAAAATACGAAGCAAACATGATACGATTTTGTTCTCAACGAAAAACAGAGGAAATGACGTCAGAGACAGTGGAGCTCCTTCTGTGTTTCATTTCAAAACCCGACGTGCTCATAATATTCATTTCATTCAACGCTGGCAAATAGAAGAAATAATTCATCATAGCATAACATGTCGTGTCATGCGACGATATCCACCTTNTCATTCAACGCTGGCAAATAGAAGAAATAATTCATCATAGCATAACATGTCGTGTCATGCGACGATATCCACCTTTGCATACTAGGCCCAGGAGAACTTTAAAAAGCCATTTTCATACATACATTAGACAAAAACACGACCATAATAATCTCCTGTCTTGAAGAGAAGAAGGTTTGAGAAGACCCATAAAACTAAAATTGAACAATGTAAAGGTAGAACACATAAGTAGGTACCATCGCGATGCATAATGCATGGTCATCTTAAAACATTGAACAACTAGGCTCACAGGAGAAAGAGGTTGTACATTAGCGAAGACCTATCGCTTGGTTAAAAACTTTTGAAATTAGGAAACATACGGACAGAAACTTAGGATGAACATGAACGTAGGAGGAGGCTATGGCTATGCATACAACGTGTAGAATTTCAAGGAACTATTTATCTACTGACTGAGTAACTTCACCTACATTATATTACAGCATTTTGTTACAACACTCTTTAAACGTGAGAAGAACTACATCTATTCTACACCTATCTAATTTTAAAATGACGAGTGCAGACAGTGCAGTGCAGAGTGAATGGGTACTATTGTATCACGTCACTTCAAAGGTATGATGGCAAAATAGAACGGGTAAAAGATAAGACCAAAAGGCTTGTTTTCTTGAGGAAAAAGAAGTTCTCAATCTCAGCTACAGGGCATATAAAATGCATGTACTTACTCCTGCTCCTAGACTCCTAAAGATGAAAAGTAGAACAGAAGAGAGCAACGTTGAAAATTGTATTTCTCATCTCGATCCCATCTCATGGTCGGTCGGTCTGGCCTGGCTTGATGTCCATCCGTCAGTCGTAGTCGTGCTGTATCATCCTATTTAAAAACAGCTTCAAGCTTATTCATACCTCATACATATATATAACTTACATGCATACAGATAAACACTTCGAAGACCAAGAGAAGAAAATTAGGTCCATATACACAGATTTCAAGAATCAAGAATGGGTTCGCCTAACTCTTTGAGATGACTCTTCTTGTGCCTGCCTATAAAAAGTTTAGTTGGTTGAATGATGATGATAATGATGAGCCTGGTCTATCGTCTATCCCCATGTTATACTACTCAAGAAAGAATGTTGTTTTGTGTGCTTTTCTCTCACTCACTCTCAGGTCCCTGATATGCAACAACGATAGTATATTTAAAAAAAAGGTTTATGAAATCCATTGTACTCAGTATGTACACGCTCACTTTTTCAATGCATGTACAATGTACATACATATGTATGTAACAGCGTACATATGCACGTTAAAGACACACAGAATTCATCATCATCATCACCGTCACTAATCTATGGTTATTATTATTATATGCTTTACAGAGCGAAGCAGAGAATAAAAAACTATAATATAAGCTACTACGAGAGAGCAAGCAAAACTAATCACATCCTCCCATATTCAAATTTCACATTCACAAAAAATAATGATGATATGATGCATACATACTACACACACGTACAATTTCTTCTGCTGTGTGCTTTACGTGTGTGTGGTGATGTACATTCATAAAAAATAGTCCATTATAAAATTTTAACAGAGTAGGGAGCTACTATGTACTAGCAAGTTTAGTTGAAGGAGAGGGGCACAACATCCGTGATTTTTTTATCCAGAATATAAAAAGCAACCTTTTAATGCCATATTTTCCCTTTTATTGAAAAATTTAGTGCTTCTCTTCGCCAATTTTCATTTAATATTTACCTTCATTCTTCCAACCAGTATAGTACTAGTACTACGAATAATAAACTATTTCCACAAATATCCTCTGCTGTGTAAAGTGGTTTCAAAATTTGTGAATGGGGATAGTAGGAATACATGAAAGGTATACATAATATCGGATTAAGTTTATCGGGAGTGCATGCACATAAAAAACAAGTGAATGAGCGAATGAATGGGAAAACGTTTAAAGTTGTCGCACCGTATTTACTTTACTGTGCTAATATCGATCAATCTCTCAACTTGAGATTGAAATATGGTTCAGTCTGTCTGCAAGAAGTGAGCGTGTGCAATGTGTTGTTGTTGCTGAGTGGTTAATTAAATTGATACGATTTTTATGCTTGCATTAAACTCTCTTTAACTTAAACTACCTATAGCCCATTCATAAGAAGAAAAGTTAAAAGGTTGTGCAGATTTCAGAATTAAACTTTTCACATTGAAAATTAATCTTCTTCGTTTCACTGCTGCTGCACAGATAGACAGTGTGTGTGATTGTGATAGAACTACAATCAAAGGATTACAAAAATCTTCTTTAAAAAACGTAAGCAGACTATTTCTGGTCATGATTCATTTTATTTTAGGCACGTTTCCTCTTGGAGTTTTTTTAACGAGAGTGATAGTGATTTATCATGAGAGTAGTAAGATTCAGCTAGCGAATTTTTCCGACGACACGTGCTAAAATATAATTACTTTCTAGGCTTGAAAAGAGCAATTAATAACCTTATACTCCAAAAGTGAGTTCATTTCACGGAAAATTTTTCTCTTTCTCAATTTTGTTCGCAGCGAAAAAGGATGCATTTATTTTAAATGAGAAAAATACTTAATTTTCCGCACAATGTGGGGTGCATATAGTGGATTGCTTGAATGATTGGAAGTGAGGATTGAAAATTAGTATTTTAAAAAAAGAAAAAGCTAGTTTCAGTTTGCTCACGGTACACTGGAAGTTAATTACAAGAGTGTAATGAGGTACATACTTCCTCATCAATCATAGCTAGTTTTTTAGAGTTGATTCTTGCGAATTGAGAAACATAAATGAATTGCTGTGTACCTGCATGAATATTAGATCTACACTCCACCTACGCATCCAGCATTTTTTATACCTTCCTTCTCTGACCATGAACGTGAACGAAAAATTCCTTTTGTGTTATACTTGTTTGTTTTAATTCAGGGGTCAATCATGAGAGATTAGTAACACTGATTATTTTGTGGAGGTCCACCCAGGTTTATGAAAACGTGATTATATCTTTTATAGTCGCTGTACAAGTTTAGTTAGGATTCTCGGCATGTCCATCTACATATCTGCAAGGATAAGACATTTGGATTCGCCTGTGCATCTTTTGAGTGGATTGTTTTTTAAGCTAGTCTGCTTGTCCTGGATAGGAGGTCCATAAATTATTCATTTTTATTGCATTTGCCTAAGGCCGACTTTACACAAGACTGAAATCAGCAACATAATTTGGAAAATGATGGATTATTTGGTTTACGTACAATGAGAGCCCTCCTTTAAATTCTCATCTTTGCCACACCACACCGTTCCGGATTTCCGCTTTTAATTTAAGGTGCGCAAAATATATTTCACATCTCACGTACAGATAATATAATAGACTCATCAAAGTACGTCATCATGAGAAGAGGCTCGTGGAAAAAAATCAAAGGATAAAGTAAAGTCAAGCTGTATTCCCATTTTTTCTTTGGCTTTTGTCTTGAATGTCGGACTTTTCATTATCGAGTTACAAATCAAAATAATATTAGCAACTAGCAAGAGTGCAAAAATAAATGGAGAAATTTATTGCGGTACGTGATCAGACTTTTTATCAGTTTTGTGGTCAAACTCAAAATTTGCTTAAAAAAACTTTAGTAAAATAATAGCATAATATTATGCAATCTGGAATATATTGGTGATTTCTGTGCACGTATATAATATAGGAAGGAATTCTGAATATATATATTTAAAAAGAAAGAATTGGGTGGTAGCATTCGTTTAGATCATTTAGCTGGGAGCAGAAATCGCCAGGTTCACACTTTGCGGCTTGCTATCGCTGGTTAATTTATATAATTGTGTTTAATTTTAACTATGAACGAGTGCCGTAAGATGCATACATAATGACAATGACTGACAGTTCACGGGCCGTAAAGTAAGTGGTACGAGGAAATTCATTCATTCATTGGTCATTCATTTGATTGGGGAAAATTTAGAAAATCTACCGGGATAAATAATAAATACAAAAATTCCTCATGCAATTCTTGCATGGCATCATCGGTATTTTAATGTGACTCGAATCGTGTTTTGTGAGCTAAATATTAAACAAGGTCATTTCTGTCAAGTCAATGTACGTTGACGTTCGCTCAGTTTACCTCACATCCAAAGTAAGTCATTGTTCATGTTGACATTTTATTATTCATTTATCTCTTCCAGATATCCCAGATCAATTCTACAGATTAATCGGTAAAGATCGCAGCAGCTACAGCCTAAAGCATCCGAGGCATTTTATTTTTTCCATCGCCAAATATACAATTTGGGGGCTGACGAAAAAACGAAGGTGATGCATTATACGTGAGCGAATGAATGGGACCTCGATTGGCAAAGTTATCCCAACACTCATACAACATGAGCAGTGACAAATCTGAGAAACGTTCCAAGGATCCGCAGCCCAGCACATCCGGTGGTGGTGGTGGTGTGGGTGCAGGAGCCGCAGCGACAGCGGCAGGTCCCTCAAAAATCGAAGTTGAGAAGGACTCTGATGATCAAAGTGATAGCAAAAGTTCTACCGGAAGTGGTGAAACGACATGTAGTTCTTGGAGAACAAGGTCTGATAGGTGGACGAAGTCTCGACGTCCTGTGAAAAATGCGAATAGTAATTCAGGAAAGAAGGACTTTTTTGGGAAACGAAACAAGAGATGGTTAATGAGTGGCAGGAAGAGTAAACCGGAGCAAGCATCAGGAGAAGCTGACTCACCCCCGAATGGCTCGGTCAATTGTGTTTGCACAATGTATCGTAAAACAGGCACTGAGGAACCGGGGCCATCAAACGCAGCCGCAAATCGCAATCATGGTAAATAAATATTATCATTATCAGTTGAAGCTTACTTACGACGACGACCTCATAAAATGGTTATGGTTATATCATCAATGCATGTATTGCTTAAACAACATTTCATTATTATTGATATTGCAGCAGTTGGAGTAGTAGCACCTCAACCGATCATTGATTTAAGCAAGTTTAATCCGGCTGATTACCCGATTGATGACGAGGATGAGCGGATGCGGCAACAACGTGCCAAGGAAATGGCTGAAGGTGTTGACGTCTCGGTATTACTTGGAGGTCTCGCATTGGCAAATACCGATCTGTATCCTGCGCATTCACAGGTAAATAAATGGAGGACATATGTCAGGAAATAAATCTTTCTCATTTTATTTTTCATCCTTCAAGGATGTTCACTGTATGTGTATACGATTCTATTTTGAAATGCTACATAATAGAAGTCACATATTATGTGTCTGTAAATGTTAGTGTTAGGGTAGTAAAGTAAACCATGTTATGTTATTATAGCTCTTTCTTAATCGTGTTCAACATCTCACAAAATTTCTGTAAGAGTTGTAGGGTTATCAACCACTCGCATCCGTTCTCCAAGAACATTTCCATTGCAAATAGGAATATGAAACCTTTTTACAAAACATTTTTTTCTAAGGAACTAAATATATTTAGGTATGCCGCAAAATAATAAATGCAGCTGCACGTCACAGACTATTACTTAAACGCGAAGTAAATTTATGTATACGACTACGCCAGACAATTTCAGTGAAATTTGCGTGATGGAAGGCGGTGTTTTCGTAAATGTATGGATGGGAAAGGAAAAATATGTGACGTGAGATGATAATATGATATGTATCTTTCTCTTTTCAGGTCGACTACATTCATTACTTAGTTCCGGATTTAAAAGAGATTACCAATTGCTCCTTTTACTGGGGAAAGATAGACCGCTACGAGGCTGAAAAGTTATTGGAGGGCAAACCTGAAGGAACTTTTCTTTTACGAGATTCTGCACAAGAGGAGTACCTGTTTTCTGTTAGTTTTAGGTAAGATATATCTACTTCCCCTCCTTCCTATCTTAATTGACATTTATGACTCATCTCTGGAAGTTAATGATAAAGCGAAGCAACGATATGTAGGAAGCTAATGGGTCTAATGACGTAAATCCGCCGTGGCAGTTTTGTCGTCCGCGTCTAAAAACGAGGAGGATCTTGTGCTGATCTCGTCTTCTTGATGTTTTTACAATTATACACATACCTGGTGGACTGCATCACAATCAAAAAACTTATACCTACTCGTTTGCTGATGATATAGGAAAAAACTTTATATTAAAATATATAAAATATGTATGTATATGTAAGAATGATTTTTTCCCGAGAAATCATTGTAACAAAAAATCAGTATGTCAATTATAGGTACTCTAATTAGCCTTATTGGAGGCATGTCTATTCAGACACTATAACTCATGAACTGTATAAAAAGTTACCTACCCACAAAAACTCATATATG
>JAHZNI010001047.1:0-11695 GCA_027744415.1 Seira ritae
AACCAGCAAAAGCGCTAAACCTCATTGGGAACAGCTGCAGTGGATCCGTACAATTATAATTACTAACCTGTGCTCCCGCAGTTTGAGTTACAAAAAGATCCATGAATGTCCCGATTTTGCTAAAATAAAGTCCAGTAAAGCGAGCAATGAACCAAACATTTTTCACAATGAATGCGTCATAAGTAGTATAAGGATCAAATATATCTTGTCGTCTGGCGTAAGAACCTATCGCCCTGCATTCTGCCACACTCCAAACAAAACTTTCACTTGACAAGCTTACTTTCTCTCAAGCATCCAACTTTCACCGACAGATGGACGCTGTAAGCAGGCGAAATATATAGCTTTTCTACACGCGTGCGAATAGTTGCTTTAATTTTTTACAAAATGCATAAAAGTTTGGATTATGATCTCATTTTGATACGTTGTAAATAATTTTATTTCCTCGATGACACAATAAATTCCTTTTACTGAAGGTATCGTACAGTTGATTTTGTATATTTTATTGATATTCCTTATATATTGATTTTCTTCTTTCATTTCATTTTTATGCTTCCCAGATATTGTATCATTGAATCAAGTTAAGAGACGATAAAACTGGTTCTGGCACTGTGCAAGCAATAAATTTTACATGAAAGGAACATTTCAACGGGCCGTTATCTCATCTCATTTATATGGGGAATATTGCAAAGTCTAACTGAATCCTGAAAAGAAGGCAATACCAATTGGCTACATGCATCGTAATTGAGAAGATGTTTCTTTGGGGAATTGACAGACATCTTCGAGCTACAGCTTCTGGATGTGCACTGCAACACATGTACAGAGATTCGTTACAATATGAGTGTATACGTAGTTCATACCCAATCCGTTTTTATTTTTGTCTGTCGACTCAAAATTTTAGTTTCACTACATTGTGCAATTGCTATTGGAGGGAAAGGCGAAAAGAGTGTAAATGGAGTAAAAATAGTTATATAGAAAACAGTTAGGCCTAACTCGACATAATTTCTCTTAAGGAAAAAGCAACCTATGAACTCATCAAGACATTTAAGACGACTAAACAAAACAAAATGCTTCAGGATTCAGAATAAAACGCAAAAGCTACACCCACACGATTTTCTCGACGTCTTCATATCAATGTACAAAGTGAGCACTTCAGATTGTTTCTTATACGGTAAGTATAATTTACTACTTAGTGGCGTATGTCCTATATGAGCATTCTCTGGAGCGATGAGACTAGTTTTCATTCTTCACCTTGAATACACATACATACTATCAACAAAGTAAAGTTGCATTTTTACTTGCCCGAGAAAACAAAGTGGATTATGGGTAAAGCAAAGTACTTCAGGTTTGTTAGTTGAGTAAATTTTCTTTTAGGCTGTCCATCGTCAAACTGGAAAACTATTGTTTGACAGCTTGATTGTGTTAACTTTCTATTTGCCTTTTTCCTTCCAGCCCGTTCGTTCATATTTTTCTTGCTACTTCTATGTCTTGTTATGTATGTCTTTGTCATCGCGTTGATTTTATTAATAGCAACTAGGTACGTGTGTGTCTACGAGATTTGTATTCTTGTGTTTCTGGATTACTTACAAACAATGTTGTCTTCCCACACACGAGGAAAATCTATTTTTGCAATGTTACAGTTTGAAGCATATTATGTAAACGCAGTGTAAACAAAAACATAAAAAAGAGAAACTTGATTTCGTAATTCTTGGGCAAAATTTTATTTGCGAACGTATTGCTTTCCGTGCTTTTGGTAAGCCATTAGAAACTTTTCCACTTCCATTATTACTGTTTCAACGAGCATTGGTTTTAAACATGACGTCATAATTTAAGAGGTGAAGTAGTGATTGATAAACGTTGACATTAAAATATTTGGAATAATATTTAACGCCTAATAAAAGGCAGAAGAACAATTAATTTTGACAACCTTCAGGTCTGTACATTTCACAGTCTCCAATGAAATAAGCTTACTTTTATTGCCGTCCCACACGTACACACTAGACGAATGCCGTCGCAAGGAAAGCAAAACTAACATATGTAGTACGTTGCCTGCTTCAAATAGACCCCCAACTGATCTATGAATGACTCGACCTGTTGCAAATATTTATTTATTAACTGTGATGAGTTGGTAGAGCAACGCGGGCGAGTTATTTTATGTACCATGCATAGACTTTATTTATGATGATGATGTAGAGCAACATGAAAACCTGCTGGGATGAAAATTATGGTACTAAAAATCGCAATACAATTTTCCTTATGAAAAGTTCTACGACAAAAGTTCATGCAATGTAAAGGTTACGCATGCAAGATAGTAAAAGACTTGACTAGGTTCATATTTTGTAGAAATTTTCCAATTTGTCTAATTTAAGGCTTCTTTCATACAATATCGACGACGATGCGACAAAAACCACTGCAATACATGACGACAAATGAATCTTCTCATAAGGTATTATCAGAATCGATCGATTTGTGAGACTCCTTTTGATCTGCATGTTTCAATTCAGCAAAGCTTGAAAAATTATTTGTCGAGTTTTTAATGCTATCCTATTAGCCCAGAGAATTCTCTCTAAAAGATATTCTACGTAGTACTGTAACCCTTTTTGCTTTGAATATATAACCTGAAATAAAACCTTCCCTCATGCCATGCCTATTAAGTACAAGTAATTCAGTTAAAAGGGGAAATACGTAAGTGAAATTTTATGCAGAGTCTCTTAACACTTAAGACTTCTCGCAAGCCAAGCCGGAAAGAAGAAAAAGGATCTAAAAGAATCAGGATTTCGTTTCATTTCATAATTGTTGTATGCACTTTAAAAATCGCTATACAATAGCAGCATTTTCGCAAAACCCTACATTTCTTTTTCTACCATCAAAGGATTACCCTCTTTCCCCAGTATTCCCATCGGAGCGTCTATTATTTAGAAAGGATCCGATACAATACATAAATGCAAGGGTTGCTTAGAGTGAAAGGGTACTTTCATGTCTGCCTATCCGTAAGCACATGTGTGTAAATGTAGATGCTTCGACTAAAGCAACGATTAAGGCTGTTATATTAAATTACGATACAATGCATAAATGCAAGGGTTGCTTAGAGTGAAAGGGTACTTTCATGTCTGCCTATCCGTAAGCACATGTGTGTAAATGTAGATGCTTCGACTAAAGCAACGATTAAGGCTGTTATATTAAATTTTAACTGATCCCAAGGGATAGATTAACTGAAAGAAGACAGAGAGAACACTAAATATTTTTTAATGACCATCGTATAACATATGCTTTCATTCCAAAATCACCGTTACTTTTATGTTTAATTTTACAGACTTTAATCCCACTCGTTACAATAGAATTAGTTCGCTCAAGTGATTCCAATTTCTGGGTATCTGGCAAATCCAAAGACGATAGGAAAAGTAACAGTTGAATTCGAAGTACAAAATGATCCAATGAAAGAACGACATGCATAGTATGCATTCATATACGCACTAGGTTGGTTTTTACAGTCATTTGCTTTTCCGGGAAATGTATGAAATGAGAAAGATTTTTGAGCGTCTATTCAGAATGAAAAATGTAAAAGGAAGTTGAGATTTTCTAACAAAAAAATTTATTCGAACGTGATTATTTAATCTTATAAATAAGTATATACTAAATATATGCACAATGTTTTATTTATTATGGTAATATGTATATATAATGATTCTTTATTCAAAATGACCAGAGTGTTGTATGCCGTACGCATCCATCATGGGCAGACATACATACACATTAATGTGGATAAAACTTTGTAATATATTTTTCAGAACTTACATACGTCATTATTTGAAACCGGAACAGGCTTAGGTAGGATTAAGTGGTAAACAGGTAGAAGTTAAAATAATCGACTTGGTGAGCTACACAGTATACTTTATAAGACCGTTTTCTTATCGTATATACTTAAGTGGTCACACTCTTTGACATTTCATTCTGACCCATGTCAGTAAAATCACAATTTCATTGTACAACTTTATCAAGACGCTTCTCAATCTAGACAAACAAACCAACTTGAGACAACTCTAAAAGGTGAAGCTTCTATTGGCGATTGTTATGGAAACTCTTGAAATAGGAAAGTATAGTATCCACTGTTGATGTAATTTTAGCACCATTTTTTCATAGCAATTGTTAAGGCGTTTAGACTGATGGGTTGTGATGAGATGAAAAACCTCATAAATCATTTTGGACAAAAGAAAAAGTTTAGTAGTTCATCTGCAGCAATGGATAAACATTGAGTACGCCGCCGGAGATTGAAGATTTTATTCGTCCACGAATTTTACAAAGAAACGATAACGCGTTTGTAATTTCTTTCCATTAGAGGGTTTAGACCGGGGAGGTAAACGTGAAATGCTAAAGAGAAGCATTCCATAATCACGGCGAATTGCTGGGGCAATGTGAAAAACTTACTATTAACAAAACGTAACATGCTTGTTGTAATCAGAATGGAATTAGGACTACATATACCTACCTACATAGTGTATAATGTATCTGCTTTAAGGTACCACGAATACTGTACATTTTCATTAAATAGTCAAATTAATTGAATCTCATAAATTGCTTTGCGCGTACATAGTAATCACAATCACACATTTAACTCATTGTCCATACCGCTATTTCATTAGCAGCACCATTTCTGGAAATCTAGAATTTATATTACTATTTACAATGCATGTATAAACAATAAAAGTATCTGGTACTATCTATGTAAGTTTGGTCAGTAAAGTCGATTCATACATATATAAAGTATTTTTATGCATGCAATATTCAATTTGCAAGTCTGCATTAGCCTACTTCCACTTAATCGTCGTCAATTGAATGACGCGTTGAAGGCACGGATTTCATTAAAAAGTGTATGAATTAATAAGCTGTGTGTAAATTAAATTCATGCCAGAATATTCTCAGAGTTAAGCTAGAAATGGATAAGAGGTAGGACTTGAAACAAGGGACAGGAGAAATTGTGAAAAAGGTTCAAGAATAAATTGTCTCTGGAGTAAAATAAGATTACAACATTAATGGATTAACATGTACATATCTGCATTCCTTCTTCCTTCCACTTTCTTCCCCTACGAATGACAAGTAGGCTAAGAGACAAATTTTCGAGAAGGGAAAAGAAGCACACAATAATGTCACTGAGAAATCTGTGTATCTATATCTTTTAAAGTTGGAAATAAGACACTGCTTGCAATATAGTGGGATTGCAAAATATTGCGAAGGAAAACAAGCAGTAAGTTAACCGTATTATCTTGCACCATTAGAAAGAAAAAGGCAATCAGATATACCGATGATATGTTAAACGAAATTGCGCAAGCTGTACGAAACTCTGAAAAAATGTGTAACTTGTTAGAAGTAAAAATATATTAACATAAAGAATTGTTATTTTAAACGTTAGATTTTCAAATGTCAAACAAATTAAGAATTTGTAATTTAACCTTCATACAAAGTAGTTAGTGAATGGCCTTCTTTGCTTTTCTTTTCGATTGATATTACGTTAAAATGGAAAAAGTTTTTTTCTCCGTTATCGAACGTTTCCAGTTAAGTCAAATTGTGATTTACGATCACATTTCAAGCTACTAGTTTTCCAAGAGACTGAAAAAGTACGTTCGCAGAAGGAAACCAAATTGCACTCAATATTCTGGAAATTAACATTATTAGTGTTTCATTTTGCTTTAACAGTGAGTACTTGGTGAAAACAAATTTTTGAACAGTTTGAGAATCTATAACAAAAAATAACAAGATCAATACATGTTCTTGATTTCAATGCAATTAACTAAGTTGAGCGATAAGCGAACAGAGAAGTATGATAATATTAGGTGAGAGCCAAAGCCATGTATGTTGTAAGAAACATAAATTCAAATCAATATACTATTATGTCACATTGTCACGTAGGTACGATTCAGCAAAATCACCACAATTTTCTTGGAGCAATCCAAATAGTCGTAAGGCAAGAAAATTGATGTCATGCAATGCCTTGAATAGTTTCACTACCACCTTTTATTGGAGAAAGCCTGGAAATTACAACGCTTCCCAACAAATACGCTGCGCCGTTCATAAGGTTTTTTGTAGTAGTTTAGAGAATTCACATTCTTGTTATTGGTTTCTGTGGTGCCGTGGTAAGATGAGCCTTTATTTAAACTTTGAAAGCAAAGCTTTCTCCAGTGAAAGTAATAACGGTCCTAATAATGGCGTGCACGCTGTAGATCATGTAAAATGACTCCTCTCTTGGCGCTTCCACTCTATATCTATCCATACGCTAACATTTTTTTCCAACGCAACTAGAAGTAAGAACAAAGCAACTCTCAAAGTCTGCTTTAGACAACACGCAAGACAATAGAAAAAAGTCTGGTATGATGTCGGTGCATGGTTGGGAAGAATAAGGATAAATAACTACAGGAATAACATAGCACTGTGAACTCCATTCTGCTATATAGACTTGAGTCAGTTTGATTGGATGTAAAGTATGCATGTATTTTCATTGTTTTACTATCTTCATTTCCACCATGAAGGAAAAGGGAATGCATAAAGTGAGCAAGAAAACCGAGAATAGAAGTTTTTCCAACAAAATCACTAAAACGATGATGACTTTCATACTCGTCTTTTTACTCCAGTGCAGCGGTGCCGAAAATATTTATCTCAACTTCCCTTTTCTCACCTCCTCTTCCAACATAATCACAGAACACACGAGGCATGATTTGACTTACGTTGTAAGGAACTTCCTTACGCAGCATAATAATATTATTAATAACTTATCATTATACAATATGTACCCGACCACCTTAATCATAGTTTACTGGAAAAATTACCATACAGGCTATAACATAGCAATCTCAAGAAATAGTGCCGTGGATAAGATCAATACGATATTGCTCACTGAAGTGCAATAATATTTTTCACCAGCACAGCGCTCTTCTCACTCACCATCTCTCTCGCCTGCCAGCCACAAAAATCTATTGTTGGAAGTCTTATTATCGTTATGATAATCACTTTCTATAAGACATAAACACAAACTACTGAAGTGCTTCTTATTTATTAAGCTAGAGAGATACGGTGCGATGGGATGGAAATTTGCGAAGTGAGAGGAGCAACATCAAAGAAAAACAGATGTACCTATTTATTCCGACTCATTGATTTTTTATGTTATCTCCCGGCATATTGGCTTGGTAGGCAGCACAGAATCTACTGATTCAAAAGCTTCCAGTGTTCATTTCATTGTGCTCGATTTTGAGGATTGTTGCTCTCTTCTTCTTTTTTTTGGCACGATGAGCCGAACGTACTTAATAAATCAAAAGACTGGAACGACTATGCATACGGAGAATAGGACGATGATTCTTTCTTAAGAAATGGATGAATTGAAGAATGAAAGCAGAAAAAGCTCATTCGTCGCACCACACCATTTTTCAAACAATGGAAAATGAAGATAAAAGTCATAAGACTAAGGCAACAAATTCACTTTCGATTTTTACATTTTAAGAGAGCCATTGGCGCGGCGTCGTTACCATTCCCAATTTTGTGTGGTATTGTGCTAAAAATTTCCATAAAGGTTTGAAATACTTATGACGAATAAGAATAAATGGATATAGTGTAGTGTGTAGCGCGTCTGTCCCTATGTTTCTTCGGAAATATAAATTGCATGCATATACATAATATATAATACATAGATTTAAAATACTCGACTCGACAATTTCTGCTAGAATAACCTTGTCATACAATTTGCTCCACGAAGCTTGTTATTCAGGTCACCGAATCCGTGTTTATTGTAATTAAACTTTTCAAGTATCACACACAGCCGACCCAGTAGCCACCTACTTCAATCCAATACCTTATTCGTTTATCCCATTGCACTGGCATGATGGCTTGGTCAAGAGAATTCATATTCATGAGAGCATTCATGAGGACTTAAAAGGGAACTTCCGTCGATTGAGGTTTCCACAGCTATTATCCATGCATCACTATAAATTCGTGATGTATAATAAATCTAAAATTTGAAGATGAAAATTGCTTGGGTGCAGCTTTCCATAATAATTTTTATCATAAATCTCTTGCATTCAATCAGAAGATATTCATTTTAGCACACACTTTGACATGATAATCAATTTGTCATAGGAATAAGCAGTATCTCATGAATTTAACTTCGAAGTGTACTCATAGAAAGTCGCCGTTGTGTGGTACATGGTACAGATGTTGACGTTATAATATTTTGGGAAATCTTTTTTCTTCAGTTCTCACGTTAGAAGATAGTAGGGCCAGTAGATAAAATTGAAAACGGCAAAAGCGAGAGGAAAGGCGTATCTGCACGTCTCATCTATGTTTCGGGCTTGAGTCTGCCAGCTGAATGAGGATCTTTTCAAGTGTTGGGCAGAACCGTCGAGTCGATTAATTCCTTCAATGGATATTGTTGGATGATCCCCTGGTCCAAGAACTGTGGTAGTCAACTGTCCTGCTGAGCCTTGCACAAAATGAGCCTCCAGATGGTTCCCAATCGAGCCATCCTCCTTTTTCGTGTTCAACTAGAAAGAACAGAAATAGACACGTTCAGGTTAAGTCATAAAAATGAGTGATGATACTAATAATTGTATTTAATGGCATGCAATGACTAGGCAGAATTACTATTGTATGTATGCATTTTTGATGAACCGGTGAAAGTTGCAGACAACTAAAAAAATGAATGTTTCATTAGATTCTTATTAATAAAACAGGGAATAAGAATGGAGTCATGAAAAAGTAATTAGAAAATTCAATATCTCTCCTATAACCCTTGAGCTTGATCTGCCTCAGATGATGAATTCCTGATTTCATTCATCAAACGTAATATCAAGCGTCTTCCACCTTCTGATGACAAATTGTCCTTGCCGTCAGTAGTACATTACATGCTCCTCACTTGACAATTCAGTCCTGAAATCCTTCTGTTTCACTAGTCTTCAACGTCATAATGTGACAGGTCTTATAATGATTTCCTGAAAGATGTTACCTTACAACTAGCGTCATGTATTCGGAGAGGATATTGATGAAACCACCAGCAAAACTTATACTTCGTAATTTGCGACATGTAGAATAAGCTTCCTCTACAATATGCATATGTTATCACTATCACGACAACGAAAATCCAATACATTGGTAGCTTCAATCGGTAAGTAGACCTTTCATGCTTTTACACTCTTATTGCCCCATGAAAAACTCGAACGGGGAAACTAATGCATCATCCAAACCTTCGACCGCACCAATGCACTTCCAGTGAACTTCATTCGATGAATGTTTTTCTTTGAAGTGGCTATGGCCTAGCTGAAACCAAATATAACTTAACTGATCTGAGAAGGTGCTTTGTGCATCTGAACAAAACTTTAATGATGATGATGGCTGAATCAACACATGTTCACTTACTGCGCGGAGGGAGAGACAGTATAAATATGTACGTTGAGTAATCATAGCGTAATGAATCAAGGCTTCCTACATAGCATAAAATCCAAAAAAGACTGTCCTCTTCACATGGTTGCCATATTAATGAAATGGCAGGTGTGTCTGATTTCTATGTTGTAAAGAGCGATTGCAACCACACATTCAATTGGATTTTATAGAGTTGACCTTATTAGCTTTCACCAGGTCGTATCATCTCCACTTCAACTTCACTCTTTCTCGCTTCACAGCTTAGGTGGTAAGATCATATACCATACTACATACAACGTTTTTGCAAAAGCAGTAGTATTAAAGCCGAGAAGAAGATATCTAGCACGAAACGAAATAGAGAACGTTGGGAAAAGACAGAGAGACGAAAAGTAAGCAATTTCTTCGCTCTTCTTCATCATGATTGTGATAAAGGTTATCTAATAAACTGTTTTTGCATTTGCTTCGCTCCTCAGTTGCGTACATAAAGCACTAAATACAGGTCAAATGATTAGTCGATACTTGTCAATGATGGGAAAACGATGATAATACACTACTGTCCAGCATTTTTCTATTTCTAGGTTTGCATGATTGCGTGCAATGTTTATTTCTACGTACTCAGGGAAATCCAGTTACGCCAAACTTGAGAAATCCTTATTTGAACACTTGAACTAATCAAAACATAGAAGCTTGTCAGCCGACTTTCATTACAACCAGCCATAATACAAATATTAATTACGACTACCAGATACTTAAGGAGTAGTCATCGACCCAAAACGAATGAAAAACATTTATGTCCAGTTATGTACCAAGCCAAAATTTATGATTGAGTATATGCGCTTCCTTTAGTTGATGATGAATGTAGTGTTGAGTTATGAATAGTCGGAATGAATCATGCAACATTGATTGATCGCCCCCAACCTTTCATTTTCAATCCATCTTGGCATAATTTGACAAGCCTAAAGAAAGATAGCAACGCAGGATGGGATAAGGATATGTTCAATTTATCGGAACCTCTTCATCCTGAAACTTTTCAATAGTCGAAGGTTCTTCACGTCTTTTTTCTCGCGATGAAGGAAATCAAATCGAGCATAAAAACAAACTCGCCTGTAAAAACTAAAATTAGTTTTTGGAACAATAAGTTTTACTTCAGGGATATGACATGACATGCTAAGTACAACAGCAACTTCTACTAGAAGATGCCATAATTCATAACTGCTTTATAAAAAGAAGGAGCTAACCACTCTTGTGTTAGGAGTTCAAATGTAGGAAGATTATGTATGGAAGTATTTATGGATCGCATGGTTTAGATGGCTAAAGTTTTCCTGAGTGAAAGCAGAACTTACAAATGCTGTCTTACTCCGGACTAGTCTGATTTCCACATTTCGCATTAGTTCTGATTAGAATAGAAGAAAAAATTGTTCAAGTTTTTCTAACTGAAAGATGCTGTCATAAAATGAAAAATTTCACCAAGTGTTCTGTGAGCTATACATATTTACTCTATGCGACACATACGACTCTTTATATAAGCATGTATATTATGTAACTGCATCACGAAATAGTAAAGCTGAAGGCACAGGCACGTTTTGAAAAGAGAAAGTAGCAGAAC
This sequence comes from Seira ritae, assembly GCA_027744415.1. NCBI lineage: Eukaryota > Metazoa > Arthropoda > Collembola > Entomobryomorpha > Entomobryidae > Seira > Seira ritae. The sequence continues at coordinate 11,000 of JAHZNI010001047.1, forward strand.
CCTTCCTATTCATTTTAGGGATACACTTGAAAAGACTTGACTGTGAGAAATCATTACAAGAGACATTACTACTAGGTATTCTATTCCGAATTTCACACTTCTCAAACCTCCACAGCGTATCTATAATAATGATTTCATCCTTTCATGATAGATTCAGCTCTAAGTGTTTAGCATATTTTTTCCATTGCCTCTCCACTCGACAGCATTTTCCTGCCAGATTTTTGAGAACATTTATACCTTCAGGCTTTAAAAACTTTGTGGTTCTTCCTATCAATTCAATAATTTAAGAAGTCAAGTACATTTTTGTGGATTTCCAATAAAATTTTTCTGCTCAGTTCGGCAAAGTACATATACTTGAATGAGGAAGCAGAACACTAGAAGAATGTTCCTAGTTTGACTCTTAATATTTATCTACCGTTTCGACTTTTTCAGGGAAGTGAAAACGAAAAAAATGTATTTTTATTCACGCCAAATTTCTCCATTTTAACACATAAGGTTAGCTCGGATAAGATCGCAAGTCGAATGTTTACCTACTAGCACTAGTGTTTGCATTTGAGACCACATTGAAAATTCCCGAAAACCCGAACGTTCGGGAAATAATTGGGAAATTGGGAAGTCTCGTTGATAAAATTCAGTTTTATATTTCTATACAAATAACCAAACGATGTTAGCAACCATCATTAAATTTTCTAATTT
>JAHZNI010001048.1:0-15489 GCA_027744415.1 Seira ritae
AAAAATCCCTTTGACAATTCTCCATTTGCGTCGAATACCTCAAACTTTCCTTTTACCTTGGTTGGAAGAGACTGGTTTTCAAACACAAACCGTGCCTCCCAGTCGCCTCTGCTTGGAAAATAGTATCCTGTAACAGGACTGTGCATGGGATTTGTAACAGCGAGTGGTGTAAATTTGCCCCTGATTCCAGTGTCTGGTACAAAAATTGGCTCGGGCGATTCTACCGCTTTGATGTATACCCCATGAGTGTATTCATGTTGTAGTCCATCACGGCTAATGTAATTGGACTCCATGTCTGGAATACCTCTTTGAAATAACGGTCCAAACCTGAAGTTATGTGGCTTTCGTGGTGGATGTTGCGGTAATTTATACACTCCTGGAACGATCGAGTTTTTTAGGTTAAACGGATTTACTTTAAAATATTCCCTCTTGGCTTCTTGCTCGGCCTCTTCAGCGTACCCTTCTTCGGATTCCATTTTGTCCTTGAAGCCTACTGGAGTCCAAATATTTTGAGAATCGTTCCACGTATGACTGGTCATATTTGTCGTATTAAATATGGCTATTTTAAAGTCACTCGTAAACGCGAAATTTCCTGCAATCGCATCCCCTTCGGGAAAGCCTTGCGGGAGGAACATACCGGAACCATTTACTGCATTAAAGTTATCACCTTTAATAATAACATTCAGAGGTGCCTCAGCTTTCTCCAAGGCTAACTCAGCCTGCGCTGAAGTAAGCCTCCCATCTACACCTATCGTAATAAACCACACCTATGACAGTAAAGTTGAATGGGATGAAAGCAAACGTTTTCCTCGTCACGATTTTCACTCCTTTAGCTGACTTTGGTTCCACATTCCCTCCAGTAGTTTCATCCATGTCAAGTTCATCATTGCCAAAAGATCTTCCTTTCTTTTTCTTAGCACGAGTTCTAGCAATCGCATGCCTTTTTGCAACATGAGTGATGGCAAACTTCATTTCGGGTAGGTCAAAAGTCCAGTCCTTGGGATTCAAATAGATGCTCCAAATGTTCCGCACCTCGGCCATGCCCAAAATGTACACGAACTCGGTTGCAGGCCTATCCATGACGAAAGAGTATCTGGTCGTCGTACCCTCAATCAAACTTAGCAATCCACTGAATCCTGCAGTCAACCCTAACGCGTCAATCATAAAAATGCCTTTGATTTCCTTAACTAGCGCTAGCTCAGTCTCGGTGTCGGCCACAAATACAGCGTGACCTGCGGGATGAGCTGGAGTTAAGACGCCATGTGGTGCCACTGTAGTGACTTCAGGATAGCAGTCATCATTTGGAAGAAAAAAGCCAGACAGGGAATCCCCCTCAGCGATGAATACATGAGGAGACCCTTTCATACCTTGAAAAAGATAGCCATAAATAATCCTTTTCCCGTTGGCCGTGAAAGCTTGTCTTTCGGTGATGTCGTCAGGTTTTTGAGGAACCGTCGACCAAACTTGCTTCCTCCACGCTGGATCCTTGTGATTGTAATAAGCTTTGACTTTTGCACTTGACAAGAACTGGTTTCCTTTCAGAAGGGTTCCCACAATTGCAGCTTTAGTTTTCGCAAATACTTCAGGAACGATTGTTCCATTTGTCATGTAGAGATCAATTATTTCATTCTCATTGTCCGGGAAAAATGAATCACAATGACCTGGCCCACTGACTTGAAAGAACCCCCACACAGCAATGTCACCTGTCTTGTACATTGCTCTGACTTTTGAATTCGGTTCGAAAAATAGCTTACGTCGTGAGACCCCTGAGTCTTCAAAGACGATTCCAAAATTTCCTTCAGGCACAGCAACTTTACCTTTCCAAGATGCATCATTTGGATCGAATACAGCTTTGACTTTTCTCGTCAGAGGTTGAAACGAGTTGCCCCTTAAAACTCCTTCAATTCCAAAGTTATTTTCGGTTTCAAAGTAAAGCTGTCCCTTTACTTCTCCTCCTAGCTCGCTCTCGTTATCTGCCTGAAATTCATCTGCAACTCCAGGGACGTTGGACATGAAGAATCCTCCATACACAAATCCATTGTCCATCCGCAGTTCTGCCCTTAAAACTGTGCCATGTTTTAGAAAAAACATTTTACCCCCATCTAAATTATTGTAGAGAATTCCGAGGGTTGCATGACTAGTCAAGATTTTCCCAATCCAGATCCCATCGTCTGAATCCATTACAACTTTTGACTTCTCCTCTGTCACCGCCACTAAATTCCCTGGCTTTAACAGGGCGTCGATTCCAAAGTGCCCGTTATATTTTGTAAAGGTGAATGAGTTCGGAATTATTGTTCCGACCATTCCGTGATACCTTTTTGCTACAGCTTCAAATCCAAAGTCAGGCTCGAATCTATCAAAGCGATCTGGGCCAACTGGGAAAAATGTGCCTGGAATAGACACGTTTCCAAACTTGAACTGCACCCTATAGAGCGCCTCATCGTGCAGAAAAAATTGCCGCGTTTCCGTTTCCACAGCCGATCCAAAGAGAATGCCAATGGCGCCGTTAGAGACATGCATTACATTCTTTTTAAATGAATCTGCTGGCTCTAATAAATATTGATTTTTGAGCGCTTGAACAGTCAAAATGTCCCCATCTTCCGTCGATGAAGGTAGTGATGCTGGAATGCCCCAATCGGGTTTGTCTAGCCCAACTGGTATGATGTAACCAGTAGTTCCAAGCACGTCCTTTATTAGTTCATCATTATCTGGGAGAAATCTATCTATTTCCATGTCGGAGTAATGAAACCCGAAAATCACTTTGTCCCCAGTACGATATTCACTCCAGACCATTGTTGCATGTGGATGGAATATAAACCTATTGTTACCTATATCAAACTTCACCCCAGACACAATATCCCAAGTCCACTTGGTGTCCTTCATGGGATCCTGCAACGATTTGACTTGGTCTTCTGTCATTTCGTTCAATGAATCTTCCGACGCAAAAACCAGGCTCATCCACATTTGGTCATTTGGATCAACTAGGTAGTTCATCTTTTTCGAAAATGGCTCAAAGGTATTATCTAGCTTAAGGACGCCAGGAATTCCTTCGGAGCCATTTGTATCAATTCCGTCGAATACAATTGTCCCTTCTTCATTGCAAACTTCTGTCACTATAATCTCATCGTCGGGGTAAAAATAGTCGATGCTTTCAGTTGCAATAAAATCACCAGAAACGGACAAACTCAATTTGCTTAATTGGAGTACGGCTCTTACACTGTACCCGAATGGTACAAATATTGGTTTCGATTTCATGTCTTTCCTAAAGACAGTTCCAATATTACCTCTAGGAACAAACATGTTGGTGGCCCAGATGGGATTCGATGGATCATACATAGCTGACACCTTTGGAATATCTACTTGAAAAAGCCCATTATCTCTCAAGGTTCCTCTGATACCAATCGATGGATCAAGTCCTAGAGGGAACATTTGACATTTTTTCCCTTCCACCTCCACGCGTTCCTCGAGGATGTTTCCATCATACTCATATATAACGTCGGGGTGTCCAGGTTCAGTTGCGTGGAAGTAACCAGTCATATTTCTGTTCGTACATTCTAGCCTAATTCCCGTCATCACTCCTTTTGGAAAGTATACGCGCGCATCCTTGTTTGCGTAGACTATACCTAAGTGGCCTTCTTTAATTCCAAAATTTTTTGACGCCTTCGCGGAAATTTCCCTTTTCTCGTTCAAGTCGCCCTGTTTATCCGCGACCAGGCTCATATCGTTTGAAACTGCATCAGTTGCATCAATAAAGTTCACTCCGCGAGAGAACCAAATGCTTTGAAGGGTTTTCGTGTCACTTAAGTTGAGAACCGCATGGAATTTTACTGATACATGAAAAGTTTCAGGTCCTTGAAATGTTCCCGAAACGCCAACCTTTTCTCCTGAATCCTCTTTGAATGAAGGTACGACTTTGCCACTTACTCCTTCGAATGCATCCCAGCCTGTGTGTGCATCCAGTTGCAACATGTCAGGAGAACCAACTTTTTGGGGAGTGAAGATTCCGGGAATATTGCTCTCGTAAACTTTGAACTGCACGTCAACTGGACTTCCTTCCTTCAAAAAGAAATGCTTTCCGCTTCCCCCTTTAAAAATCAGACCTAAGCTTCCCTTTGGCACGAAGAATGTATTACCGATATTGGAATCGCTTAAATTGTAAATTCCCTTGAATTTATTTGCTTTCACTTGAATTTGATGATGATGGGATAACTTTGCTGGTACTTCCACACCCAGAAACTTCAATCTTCCGATCGTGTTAATACGTTTCTCTGCTCTAGTTTCATTATCTGGATAAAACCAATCAAGACTTCTTGCCCTGCCGCATCTAAACCAACCAGGTACAGTAACATTCGAAGTCTTGAATTCCGCCCTGAATGAAGTCATCAAAGGCACGAGGAAGGATGTTCCCTTTTCAGGTTGGTAGGTCAGTACTGGAGTGCCTTCTATTATCACAGTGTTATCCTTCCAATGCATATCTTGAGGGTTGTAAATTACTTTAATTTTCACAAAGTCTGGTTTGAAAGTGTTGTTTGGACCACAAGTTCCATCCAATTCAATATCATTTCCTATGATGACTTTAGCTTTGACCCCTTCCTCAGCAGACACCGCTCCTTTGTTCGAATTCATTGTAAAAAACTGGTCGTCATGATCAGGCACATGTACAAGCAACTGTCCAGCTACTGATTTGCCTTCAACTATCATCTCTGCTTTGACCAATGCTTCCTTGGGTAATATGAGATTCTTATCCTTTAATTTATACATAATGGACATCGCCCCCTCCGGAAGCCAGGTTCTCGCAAACAGAGAATGATCAGTTTCCCAGCTCATTTTTACTTTCTGAGTGTCACACTGAAACTCGTGATCTTTTTTCAGTTCTCCAGGAATTCCACATTTTCTGTCAAATCCAATCGGAATGATTTTCCCCCTACCGTAAATAACGTTTCCCTCGTCATCAGGATAAAAGTAATCATGAGCTTTTTTGCTCACGTAGAATCCTAGAATTGGAGCTTCAGATTCATTTTTTCTATCGGCCTTAAATTCTGCGCGAACCATTGCACCAATAGGCAGGTAAATTTGCTTTCCCCCACCCCCACTATAAAGCATCCCAAGCTTAGCATCGTATGTCCAGCTAATATCTGTCCAAGTGGGATAACCAGCTCTGCGGTTGAAGCTTGCTTGTTCTGATTTTTTCGATTCGACTTTACCATCATTTAACCTCGGCAATCGCCCATTTTTCACCCTAATCCACCTCAACGAATTTTTCAATGTTACGCTCGTTCCGAATTCTTTTGGCATCCAAACCCTATATTTCCACCACGCATCACTGGGATCATACATTCCCAGCGTTTTTACTCCTCTGATTTTAATCAAGTTTGGTTCTACAAGAGAGCATAGGATGCCAGTCAATCTGTAATTCTCGTGGGGAAATCCGTTAGGGTATAATATCCCGTCCATGTTGAAGTATTTTATTGGGTCAACCTTATTTTTAGTGTTCGTATTTTCATCGTGTATGTAAAAATTGTCGTATTGCCTCATTGCTCCGACGTGCACGTATCCCTGCAAAGACCCACCGTTTCCAAACTTTAACTCAGCTTTGATTATAGCTCCCATTGGGAAGAAAAACATTCTAGGCCTTCCTCCATAAAATGCTCCGAATAGGATATTTTTGTTGGATACTGAATTCTGTCCACTGAATCCCAACCCACGGAAGAGCCCGCCATTCAGTGTCGTTCCGAAGATTGCTGTCGCCACATGACCCCCAAAATTATCGAATCCACTCTCAAATCTTTCATTTATAAAATTTTGAGCTTTCAAGGACAGCTTAATGCCAAGAGCGATTAGTTTTGCCCAGGTTAGAGGTGTTCCAGACTTGTTTAATTCCGTTGCCGAGTTTTCAATATCATCGTAGTCAATGAGCTCCCAAACATTGTGGGATTTCGACTCGTTGAATTCTGAAGAGGCTATATCTCCTGACGCCATAGCTAGATTCAATGATCCCTCAAGAACTGGACCAATTTTGCTGTGAAGTTCAAGTTTCGTTGAGTTAGAAGCGACAGTTTTTAAGCTTCCACGTGTCGTTGCGGGAGTTCCATCCGATGATCCCAGTAAGCTGCCACCTGGTTTATCTGCTGAACTGTCCAGACTTTCACGGTCTAACCTTTGCTCTGGAGTTGTTGGGGTCTCAGTTGTAGTGATCTGCGTCGCTGTTGCATTCCTTTCAAAATCAGGGGCCATAGTCATAGCGCCCAGCTTTGTGATGTCGGAATCTTGCGTTTGGTTAACTGATGATGCATCCACGTTGGATAGACTTTCAGTCATTTTTGCCTCGTTGCTAATTTCTGTAGATCGCAATGAAGTAACCTGGACGCTTGCCGACTCATCCCCATTGGCTAGTCCAGGAGCATCCGTAGTCATTTCTGGAGAACCATCAATCAATCTCCCAACTTGAACTCTTTCAGTAGCATTAGCTTTACCCCATGATTCCTCTTCCAAAAACGACGAATCATTTCCGGAAATATCTTTGATTTCACTGATAATCTGGGCTGTATTTATAATTTTCGTTGTCCCATTTACATCTTTGACGACGGTGGGCCCACCCTTTAGGATTACATCCACAACTTCAGTATCATTTCCTGCAANCTGTATTTATAATTTTCGTTGTCCCATTTACATCTTTGACGACGGTGGGCCCACCCTTTAGGATTACATCCACAACTTCAGTATCATTTCCTGCAAAATTTTTGATTGCTTCTGGTATCTCTGATTTGTTCAGATTGTTATCAGAAACGTATGAAGTGTTCGGGGCTTCTAAGACAGCGGCAACGTACTCAAATCCGTTTTCGATTTTCTTCAACCACCCTTTCAAGATGACTCCACTTGTTTCACTTCCCAACACGGCTATTTCCTGCAGTTCCGTGTCGTTAGTGACGTTACTCCCTTCTGGTGGTAATACGATTGCATTTAGTCTTGATAAATTTGCTACTGTACATGGCTGGCAGATAACCTTTGTTGATCTTAAAAAAGTAATCAACAAGAACCAATTAGTTTGGAAAAATGAGAATCAAAGAAAGAGTGATAATGTAGCAAACAAACCCAGTTGTCAAATTGGCATAGCTGTTTTTGAAGAGGTGCCTTATGTTAGCCCCATTTGCAGATCGCTTTCTCCTACTTGAGATCTGGGTCGTTTCTTTAGATTTTGTCTCTTTCTTATCGGATCCCTTTTTCGATTTCTTCAGACCCACCGCTTGATCCATTCCATCATGATCCTCAGCGTCGTTCTTGGAAGTCGAGCTTTTCTTGCTGCTGTCGTCTTTACCCACATTGCCCTTCTTTGCTTTCTTATTTTTTGTTTCATTCTTTGGCGTTTCTTCCTTCGTTACAACTACAGTTTCATCATCATCATCAGCTTTGGTCTCATTTTGCCCCACAACATTTTCTGGTTTCTGAGTGCTTTGCTCACTTCTCTTACTTCTTGCCAGCCTTATTCTTTCGTCCAGGCGTATCGCTTTCTTCGCCCATTTTCGCCAACTCCTTAATTTTTTCTTCGTTTCCTTTCATTTCAGTCATGAGAAAGCTCTTATTTATATTTTCATTCTTTTCCTCCTTTCCTGAACTTTCCGTCTTTTTTTCTTTATTTGGTTTAGGCTTCACTTTGTAACTTTTCTTTTTCTCGCCGCCCTCATCCTCTTTTCCGCTCTTCTTACTTTCACCGCCTTCATCCCCTGCGCTACTTTTCTTTGTTTCTCCTCCCTCGTCCCCTTTGCTACCCTTCTTCTTTTCAGCACCGTAATCCACTTTACCACTTTTCTTTTTCCCACCAAACTCAACTTCTTTGTCTTTGCCAGTTTTCTTCTTTAAACCACCGTCATCCTCCTTCCCTTTCTTTTTCTTTTCACTACCTCCATCCCCTTTTCCGCTTTTCTTTTTTTCTCCTCCCTCATCACCTTTGCTCTTTTTCATATTATCTTCTTCAGCTTGCAGCTCCTTAACCACTTGCTGTTCCACTTCATCAACAACTTTCTCACTGATCCCAACTTTTCTCTCACCTTCCTCCACCTCTTGAATCTCACCACGAACAATCCTATGAAATCCCAAGTCTAGGTACCTATCGTAAAAATTGCATTCTTTAGATATCTATTATATGTTGGAGAGATATCATTTGATGTTCGAATGTAAAAAAAATTATTTTTCTTTTACAGGTCCCGGTAGTCCTCAGGGTCATGTCCAGGCAAAGCTCTAATCGGTCTCCATCCTTTCGGTTGCTTTTTCATGCCATCTAAATGCTTGTGCTTTTCCTTCCTTATTCCTCCATGAGCCAACGAGACTTTCTCCGGCCTATCACTTGCATCGTCAGTGTCATTTTCACCAGTGGTGTTCCAACTGATGTTCCTCTTTGCCAAGCTGTGGTGCTTATGCCTGTTCTCGTCACAGGTGAACATAACTGTGTGGTCACAGTTATCCCAACCGAAGTGGAATCCACGAGTTCTTTCCTCGAAAACATCATATTCTGGAACGACTTCTACTCCGCTAACATTTAGCATTTCCGTACTGCTTTCGTTGCACCGGGGTTCTCTGAAAGAGAAAATTAATTAAAATTTTGTAGGTTTTTCAACCAGATTAAGTTGGTCCAGGTGCCTCTTACAATTGAATGGTCCATACGATTTCCAGCCAGAGGAGTAATATAATTGAGCACCAACAAGTAATCATGAGTATGATTAATGCGTATAATATGCAGTAACTCGGAAATATTTCTCTGGTCGTCTGTTCGAGATATTTTTTGCTTTAAAGCCATGCAATGCATGGAACAGCATTTTTAACGAGAGCGGATGCTTAAAGTCTACTAATTTTTTATTACGATTTAAATGCAGTTAATGGATCTCATTCATCTTATTGTTTATAGAAAAATTGATGAAACTATAATTGATTGAATCTTCTCGTCATCATTAATCCCGCATTTTTTAAAATTTATTTACCTTCATTATGATATTTCTATTTGCGCATTTAACTCCAAATCGAGAGACAAAATGAATTAATGCATTCAAGCATAAACATGCACGCATTGCTGTAGCCTACAATAGCATTCGACTATTTGACGTTTTTATGGTATACCTAGTCATCATAGTCGTATTACACGCAGCCTTGACTTACTTTGCATGGCTGGAATGGAATTGGGCTGTTGAGAACACTACTTACCTACCTATGTAATTCGTTTTCTTTAGCAGATCTCATCATCAATGAATATTGTTCAGAACAGTTATTAAAAAATTACCTTGCGAAAACGAATGTCATGTGATATTTAGCTTCATTCTTGGTTGTCCTCCCTTTCCCGAGCTTTTTAAGTAGCACAAACTGTCGGATAGAAGCACCTCTGGGAGTCGGGATAGCCCAATTGCTCCGCTCACTTTCTATCACAATCACATCTTTCTGAGCCTTTGAAGCTCCCGTAGTGAATAAGAAGGAATAGTCCAGAGCTATGCTATAATTCAACGATCCATTTTGAAGCTTCGTCTGTATCACTAATGGCTCACCTCCAAATGTCTGAATTGGAAGTTTACCAGCATGTTTCTCCAAAGTTTCTATAGTTTGGGATTCGAGATGAACGAGAGAAAAATTAAATGCATGCGGTAAAGTTAAGGACGAAATTGATATTAAAGAATGAGCCAAAATGATATGATGCAGCAGCTTCATCTTCGATGTTGACAAAAGAAGTATCGTTACATTCTGGCCTAGAAACAGGATTTTTATGCATGATATTTCGGTAGATTCTCATTTTGTTGTTTCCGTCTTCATTCCATTTTTAAGTACGTACAACCCGTGCGAAATACGATGCTTTGCTACTATTCATATACAGCGGTTTATTGGTATGAGACACAATTTAGTTATTTTACGACGCTTCCTAGCTCATCAAATGTGAAAATTTCTATGGCGGATAAAAGAGCAATTAAAAAAGATGTGATTTTTGGAATCAGCAAACATTATTGTTTGATACATGATAAAATGATTTGCATCTTTTTTGTGAGCACCGGGATATTGTGAATTTACCGGAAGTTACAACGTTCGTCATAAATATATTGATATTTTATTGCTAAGCTTAAAATTATTATATTTCAGGAGTTTTAATAATTATTTTAAATATGAATTACCTACGTTGATTATAAAGATCAAGATTATTTTAATTAGCGCTATCAGATCTGTTGTAATTGCTGCTGTTCTATCAGTCCGATTTTACCCATTGTAATTGCATTAAGATCAAGCCGAGCTTGAATCGAAATAACTTCTAAGCCATATACATGGTGGCTATTTCCGATATTATATTTTTTGTTGCAGCGTTGCACTGTCCATGACTTTTTGTCCATTTCAGATTTCTCATCTTCCTTTCTTTTGACAATTGGAGAACATATAAATAGCTTTTCAATTACCAACCTTGAAACATGCTACCTATCTACCTATCCATTTATACCTTGAAATTGTTCAACAGTTAATGTTGATATGTGTACTACAGTCTACATGATCGTAGAAAGCTACCTAATTTACATTTTCGAGAGTTTTATTATTCCTTCATTGTTTTTGTTATGAATGACCATAATGTTATCTTCTCAAAATTCCATCGTAATCTAGTACATTTCAAATTCATTCTCCCACACATCAACATCCAAGAAGACAGGAATGCATACAACAACACTGCAAATCTGCGGAAAACTACTCAAGACTTCTAGATCATCTTCGTTTGGGGACACGTGTCCCCTACACGTGAAGGAGTTCCCAGTAAAGAACCCATCGACTTCGCTCACGTTGCAGATCAGATGCAGTTGTTGCAGCTAAGCCAAAGCTATGCATTCTTTATCCTACGCTTTTAGTTCTTTGTCGCTTACCTACATTAGATCCATTGTGGTCAGCGGAGTTTTCTTTATGTGCGTGCATACACTGCGAACCCAGCCCTAGTTTGAGTTAGTTGTTCGCGAGAATTCATAGAAGCTTGGCGAATGTTCTCTGAACCTCTCTCAGTGAACGTGCTATAGGTTCGTTTACCTGACTGACAGACAGACCAGACCAGCCAGCCGAGCCGATTCATGTTACATAAACGTTTTTTTAACATGTTCTGTTCTGGCTTCACGAAAATACTATAGTGGACCAAGAGGAAGAATACTATGGACATTGCTATATAGACATAGAGAGTGTGTAGGTTAGGTTATGGTCTTTAGTTATGGCTGCTCCTCTCCTGCACTAAAATTTATTCCCTTAGTTTAAATGTGAGCTCTATAAAACAGTTGTAGATTTCTAAATGCCCAGTATAGAAGCAGCAGCAGCTCTGAACTCTCTGATGTGCTTTTATGCTGTGCTAGCTTGCACACTCAGCTCAAGCAAGTCAGTTCAGCAAATGGAAAAATCTCTTTTGATGGCAAAAAGAAGTCGAGAGAATATTCCACGGGATTATCAAGCGACCTTGATATTTTTTACTGCTAGCGTTGCGTTGCGTTTCATACGCGACTCTTTTCTCTTCTTGTGTCTCTAGAAGTAGAGGGAACATTGTCTAGCATTTCACATATATAAAGACACTTGCGAATTTTGGCAGGATTTGCCAGATTCCGTTTGAGCGTCTATGAATCCACATGATAAAACCTCTGCAAAAACCTGGAAGAAAAGACAAAGATTTTTAAAGACTATATAAACGCATAAGCAGACGAACAATTATATTATTTAAAACAGACACATAATCCTTTAAATACAACCTTGCTCATAATATTCTTATTTTGAAACGTGAATTCGTTGAGCAGTTTTTTCTTGGTGCGCATCCAAGTTATTTTTAACAAGACACTCGAGAGGAAAAAGATAACCTGAAAAGGGTCATTTTGATTTCACTTTTTTGAAGAGAAGGACTCAAAGACATGATTGAAATGGTTGAAAATCATTCATTACCGCTAACCCGAGAATATGACGAAGAAGATTTTCTACTGGAGGGATTGGAGCGACTTGTGGACTACTTGTGTCCCTTCACTCCCCAGTTCCCGATTCCGTGTTTTCAACAACCTGGGCAGTCTCAACGCCCTCAACCCGTCGTCGTTACAAAGCCAATCCTGGCCCTTCAAGGCCCATCTAAAAAGAAGTGCCCACCACCACCACCTCTAGTGCCTTTAACTCCAGTAGTGGAAGTGAGCAAGCACAAGTCTTTGAAGAGACGTGCCCCTTGTACCTGCAACTGTCATCATGAGGACAAGAGAAAGCGCAACAACAACGACAGAGATCTCATCAACAAAACCAGTGACCCGATGAAAGTATTGTCAAATGACTCGAAACTGTTCGAGATGCAGGTGAACATCGACCCGTGCTACAATCCGGGAGATGTGAAAGTGAAGCTGGATAAGCAGACCAGGTCCGTGGTCATTGAGGGCAAGCATTCTGAAAGTCATGTGTACAGCCACGGGTTCTCGGAGACGAGCTCTAAAATCTACCAGAAGTACTCCGTCCCTGGAAACGTGAACCTAGAAAAGATCAAGTGTGATGTGGAGAAAGGAGTGATCGTGATTTCAGCATGCAATGGTGAAGCAAGTAGCAGAACTGCAGGTGCTAGTAGTAGTTGCAGTGCAAGTGATGATGTTTTTGGAAACAGAGGGTCTTCAAAGGAGGGAAGAGGAGGAAGTTCTATGCAATCCGGATCTAGTGCTCTCACAAAACGATCCAGTTCCGGTCATCAAAATCAGAAGTTCAAATCTAGAAGGAGTCGTGCCCATTCGGCAAGCGAGGGGAGCACGGTCAGTGCCCCTCTTTCACCAGCCTCAACAGTTGATAATAATAATGATGATAAGGACCTACTTAAGAAGCAAGATAGTTCGAATGAGTTTTAACGAAACTTCAAGTTTAAGATTCTCCAATTTTATCTTTAGCTTTAGTAAAATCTATGCAACTTATTTTATTTTAATGTTGAACTTTCGTGTAAATGTATTGAAGTTTCTTGATAAATTCGATGCAAAAATATACATATGTCAAGGGATCTTCGAAATCGACTGAATATTGAATATTATTTAATTTTCTACAACGTTTTTAAAACTATAATATAATGTTGAGGAATAAATTAAAGAAGCCTTTCTGTTTTCAAATGAACATTTGGATTGAATGCATTTCCTTCTTATTCGAATTCGTGCTATCATAAAAGCAATATCCTGCTGCCAATCATGAATAAGAAAGTATATAGAGTCTACGCATTCCGAATCATGCTATTGTTCATTCCACTTCCTCATTAAATCACATTTTCAAAATAATAGAGTCCCTTGATAAAGCATAATCATGACCTCATTGAGAAAACAAAAAATGGCACGACTTGCACTAACGCTGTAATTTCATGATTCATGACAATATACAAAGACTTCATCGTATTGCATAAAAAGTGTCATATTTCATCGTTTCCTTCTCTTAGGAGCTTCGGCTTACCTATGAAAACGAACAAACAAAAAGGAATCCGGTTTTCTTGTCTTGATTTTCCAGTTCTGAACTCTCAAATTACACGTGCATATATGTACAAATTCAAAAGAAAATCGAAAAGCAGCCTTAGTTGTCTGAATACTGGCCCATCTTAAAAATCATGATTTTGATCATTAATATCCATTTAGATGATACATGAATTTCTTTGCTGCATTTAAAGAGACGTTGTCACACTAGTCATACAATGTGACTTTTTACGACCACGGCTTCATTTTAGTATTTTATTGCATACTAAACTCTTCGATAGGTATATTACCTCAGTTCCTGAACGAAGAAATCGCAGCATGATCCGATCACATATTTTTATCGAGGATATGTGGATCCTAATCCTTTTAGCTTCATCAGTGTCATGCACGTCCATCTCAAGTTAAGTTGAAAATGTGGGATCCAAAATCAACATCGATTTTTACACGCTTATCATTATTAGCACTGTTCCAAGCTGGGCTTTCCCTGGAAGTTCATGGTGATCTGAAGCATCAACCACAACAGCATAATCCTTACCTGTTAGTTTTATTCAGTAGGGTGAGATTTAAGGCATTTGGTAAAACATATAGAAATAGGAAGCTACATTTTACTTCTGGAAGTATATGTGTCAAAATACATTTTTTTGTTTTATAGCTTGAATTTGACAGTAGTCCCATACGACTACACACTTCGCATACGCCCGATTCTCCATGATGGATTTCCAGGCTTCCACCAGTTCACTGCCCCATCAGAGATCACCATTCGCGTGGAAGCGATTACAAACGCAAGCACCATTACAATGCACCAAAGGAGCCTGCACATTGACATGGGCTACGTGAAAGTAAGGAACCTTGACAGTGGTGACAGTTTTGAGAACTTAATGCACATATTCGAGCCAGATAGAGATTTATACACCATCAAATTGAAAGAACCGTTCAAAGTTGGCGACAAACTAGAAATTACTGTTCCATACACAGTGTTCATTTCGCAAAACGAATACGTTGGGCTCTACCTTGGCGAGTATGAAGATCCTGATACAAATGAAACGGTATATTTGGCTGCAACAAAGTTAGAGCCGTATCATGCCCGGAAGGTTATGCCGTTGTTTGATGAGCCCAGTCTGAAGGCCACATGGACCATCATTGTTGGAAGGGAAGATGACGGGAAATATCATTCACTTTCAAATATGGAAATTGAAAAAGTAGTTGAAGAGTAAGAACAGGGAGTAAAATGTATAAAAAAATTCTCCTGTTTGAAAGATGGGAGCTTTCATGGTTCGGAATTATTTTACAGTACAGATCACAAGGGGTGGGTTTGGGACCATTACTATAAGACTGTACCGATGTCACCTTACTTGGTCTGTGTAATCGTGAGCGACTTTGCCAACGAAACTTTATACTTACCTGAGTCTAACAAGAGAATCTCTGTATGTTGTAACACATTTATATATAGATACATGATTAAGTAGGGGAAAAGTGAGAATTACTTAAAAATTTCCCTTTTTAGACATGGGCCCCAAAGCATTATATCAATCGCGGAGGAGGTGTAAGTCCACACTATTTTACAGTTATGTATGTATCTCAATAAACATTTCTCATTTAACAAAAGAATTATTTGGTTAAGCTATATGGAACGGAAGTCGCAGCTAAAATTCTTACATTTTTCGAGAAAAAATTTAAGATGAGCTATCCGTTGAATAAATTGGATTCAGTCGCACTGCCTCAATTTCCGTACGTTCCATCAAAAACTCATCATCATCATCATGCATCTTGCTATTAAAATATTAAAATGTTTTAAATTAACTATTTAGAACCGGGGCCACCGAAAATTTTGGAGTCGCTACTTACCGGTATTAGACGATCAATTAAAGTCGAAGTAAGCTGATAAAATATGCCTGAGCATTTAATATTACGTATTTATGAATTATAAAATTCCTACAGTCACAAAAATCTAGTCCGTGTAGTGGGTGAAAACACTGAATTGGAGCGTCGCAAAATTACACAAGATAGCAAATATATTTCGTATAATTCGAATGCTTAATTAGATATT
>JAHZNI010001049.1:0-14367 GCA_027744415.1 Seira ritae
CTCCTAGTTCAACCTCGTTTAACTGCCATTTTTTCGAATATTGTGCATGAAAAACATCGTCTCTGGCATAATATAATAAGTACAGTATATTATATAATTAATTATATTGTAACACTCACAAACATAAAAAATGTCGCTATTCTATCTCCGTCTTTCTCTGTTAAAGCGTTTCGTACTCCGTCTGGGTCGGCAAGCTAGAAATGTTAATAAAAATGTAAAAAAAAAATATTTTTTTCACAAAATTTTTCAGTGATTTCCTCTTCTTACGCTGTCAGTGTGAAAGTCATAGTGCCCACCCAGGCTACTATATTCGACCACTTGCATGGCATGACTTGAGCCTTTCTTCAGTACTTTAAAATTCAGCAAGTTTTCTATTCTCCTGTTGAGCTTGAGCATCTCCGGACCGGGGTTATGATCTTCATCATCATAAATCCAGAACTGCATTGATGTACGATGGGTAGATATTGTGGTAGTTCCTGCAACCTCCGAGCGAATGTATCTCAAGTTCGCTTGGTTCTTTATGTAATTGATGGCCTTGTTCTTGATAAAATCATGGAATAGCCAAAGCGGAGGGTCAATTAGGAGCTGTTCCATTTTCACTGGTTGAATAGTCCAGTAAGGGTGAATAAATTCATCACCAACATAGCATTTCAGATGTTTCTTCTCTTCTTCTGTCTGAAAAAAATTAAAAATGCTTTGAAAGCTACCCCTCAAGAAGGAAATTTTAATTTTGTGTTTTTTTCCATACCAAATTCGATTCTCCCCTGCAGGTCGCATAATAATCATAATTAAAGAATTGCAAATCCGACAAGCTTTCTTCACGTTTATTCATCATCCGCTTATCTGCCTCTTCTTTGCTCGAGAGTCCACTAGACTTAAAATAGCTTTTCCAGCTAAGCTCTATCTTCCTCAATGCTGTTGTTCGATTCTCCTGAGTTATCTTTTCGTCCAAGTTTAGTCGCGCGGCAGTGAGCCACTGGTGCGCTATAATGAAGGCCCTGTGTTTCGAACAGTGCAGGGCTATAATAATGCAGTCTTCGACTGTAAGGCTGACATTCGTAGGCACGCCTTGGAGTATGCCCTTGCGAAGCTATAAAATTTAATAAATTGAAAACGTCACTAAATGTTAGCTAAATAATCCGGGAGCAATGATCCTGTCCTGTCCTATCCTACCTACCTCACTTGTAGCATTTAGGCCGTAGACATATTGAATTCTGAGGAGTCCAAGGAGCGCACTATCTAAATCATCGTCGCTTGGAATATCGACATCCGACTGATGAAGGGTATTCTCTATTGTACTGAGGATTTCATTATGTGCCTCCGTGCCTCCATTGCATGACTCCATTACCTCCAGCTTCAGAATTCCAACCATCCTCTTGACGAGCCTGAATAGGAGCAATGGATTTTCGGAAATTCTCTTGGCCCTTTTGA
The DNA here is from genome assembly GCA_027744415.1 of Seira ritae. Lineage (NCBI taxonomy): Eukaryota > Metazoa > Arthropoda > Collembola > Entomobryomorpha > Entomobryidae > Seira > Seira ritae. The sequence goes on from JAHZNI010001049.1 coordinate 1,432, forward strand.
AGCCAGTAACTCCGCCAAGGCAGTTGATGTCATGCTCATAGTCTGTTAAATAGCTATAAACGTTAAATTATGTTAACCCAATTTTAAAACTATGGTTGGTCTTGTGTGTGCATTTTAAAAGTTGTGTTGTTTGCATTACTGTTTTAACTTTTGATAGCAAGCGTCGTCCTCTGGAATGACGTCTCGAGTGTCGAACAATGATATAACGAGTAGTTTCATGTAAACCTTTTGCTCTGCAAGGGCTAATCTAACGGCACTTTGTGGGTCTAGGGCATAGCTTTTTGTCCCACTTTCTCCAGACTCTGGCTGTTTCTCCTCTTGAAATTGAAAGTTATTAAATTCCGATATATGCTCTAGGTGACTCTGTAAAGCCTCCTCGTCTGGAAAGAACTCCACACCTGAGTCTGAATCTCCTAATGTCGATGTGTGAACTTCTCGAAGAAATAGAAATATAAATGGAAGGTATACTAGTGAGAGGGAAGGGAAAAGGGAGGTAGGGAAGACGCGATATCTAAACCATGATTTCTTTAGCTTAAATGTGATCATGTTAAATTAATTCTATTTGATTGAGTTTTTAAAGGTGCAGACTAATGTATCAAAATTCTTTAATACAAGATTTGGTCGTATAATTAAATACGAAGTGAATGCAGTTTCAAAACAAGCAGTTGTTTCCCTTCATATCATGAAGTTATTATGTTTTCTTGGAATGTATTCTGAGTCCATTGTACAGATTTCTTAGAATGTCTTGTTTATTGGCGTAAGTTTATTAACTGACGAAGCTAGTCTTACTTTGCCCCATAGATGTTTAATTATAATAAAATGCAGCGAATTGCTCAGTGTCAACCACTCGCAGCTTATTTAGATAGCATATTACAAAATAAATACTAATTACGTTATGCTATGATTGTTGAGATCCATGCCCAACTTATGTTATTTATTCTTCAATTACTTTTACTTGATTAATGACTTTTCCAATTCTTCAATCAAGCATCCTCATTTAACCGTTTAGCTTTATGAACAAGTCTGATTTTTCTTGGGCCTTTATCATTGAGCTTAAGATATGCTTGAATCGCGACAGGTAATGAGATAATCATTCTTATTCCACATTCGACGTTGATATTTGGACAAGATGGAATGAACATTTTAAATGCTAAACATACAAGGGAAAGGCAGGGTTATTGATTAAAACGTTTATTTCATAACATAACATCAGCCTTTCAATTGGTTACTGTAAAAATCCTTTCATGTCGGAAAAATTCAGTCGAGAATCAAATCACTATTAAAATTCAAATCCGTGAGCAATAATAATACCTAAATGATATACATGAACGAGAATGGGATGAGATGAGAGGACAAACAACTTATTCTTCCGGTGACAGTCCACATGGTCGAGTGTGTATGTTTTCATTGTAGAGAATCCAATTATTCATCACTAAATTTAATTGTTAACAAACGTGCACATCAGTAATTCCATTTTTGTATCTCAAGCTATTCTGAAATGCAAGCACAAAGAAATTTGGCATTCTCGTTTTACCCCATTTAATTCCATGCACGACAGGACAGCCTCCATGCCACGTTCTTTTATCGGGCTCGCCATTTTTCTTCAAGTTGTACCAGAACACTGCTGAACCCCTAATTGCATTTGCAGCTGTACCCAGGACGGGGAAAGCAGTTTTTCCTCCTGCTTCCACTGAGCTGAGCTGTTGGGAAAAAAATGCAATAAATAGGTATTTTAATATCATTTGTTAAAAGTTAAAAATAATTATTTTCCAGTCATTAGGTTACTTACGTAAATCATGAAGGTGGCGATCCTGTCCCCGTTTTCCCTTGTCCTACGGGTATCTTGAACCTGAATATTATCATAATACGAATTTACAATTATTCTTAATTAAATAACTTCTTGCATGTCTTTTGCCGGAAGTCTTTTTATATGTTGATCCCGCTGACTTACGGCATCAAGATGCTCCTCATAATGATGAGATGTTCCGTAGCAAGCAATCTGAAAATCCTCACTACTTCCACGTTTCCTGGTTTGTAGTCCGGTGATTTTCTCAATGAGTTTTGTAAGATCATCCAACTTCTTATTCTGTAAATCATGACTAGGCATCCACGTTTGGGAAGAGGTTCGTAACAAACTCACATCATCTGCCCCTGGATCATTGTAATTTATAACTTGAGATCTTTCCAGCCTCGTGACGGCACTTTTCTTGACTTCATTTATGAGCTTGTCGCTCATCACTTCATAGATTTGAACTAATGGAGGACTATCACTTAAAAGCTCCATTTTCATCGGATTGATGTAGAAATAGGGGTGTTTGGAACGCTCCAACCAGCAGTACAAGCGGGACTTTTCTTTTTCATCCTTAAAGGAGGAAGAAATTAATTAAAATTAAAAAGTCTAATACGGCGATTCTATTTACTTTACAAACATTACCTGCATATTTTCTCCAGCACACAAAGATACAAAATTATATTGAGTGTGCGCATTGTACTCCTCATTTTTCCGCAACACTCTCGAAGTATTACGTATCTTTGCTGACATTTTTTCGGTCGTTTCCACATCCTCGATATTGACTATGAGTTGGGTGAAAAGATGAGTCTTTCCGAAAAAATGCTGGTGCGGCTGCCACGCTTTATTATGCTGCGATTAAAATTAATTTTTACATTAATATACTCTTAGTTCAATTAATTTAACATTTTGCCAATCTACCTCTCGAATTGCGAATTCTATGGGTTTATCCAGAACACCTAAAGTGGATCTCGGATGAATCTCTGATGCTGGAATCGCATCTCTTTTTATCTTGGCTACGTAAAGCCATTCCAAGGCAAAGTCCCATTGCTTTTGTGCCAGGGCTCGAATCCCTACCTCAGCGCATTCTTCTGCAGTGAATTTTAGTCCCGAGTTTATTGGACCTACAAATCCCTCCGAAAACTGTAAAAAGGCATTGTTATGCTCGTGACTCAACATAATTTTTTATGTGTTCTAGTTAAATCTAATTAAGCTACCAACCTCTTTAGCTTTGTAACCGTTGTAATACTGTATACGCAACAATGCATCTATCGAATCCCTCCAGTCTCGCTCATCTGGAGGTCTTTGTTTCAATTTTATTTTCGATAGATGATTCCACAAATCTGGATGGATAAAGTAAATACATGATTCACAATATTATTACCTATACTTAAAAGCAGCTGGGGAAATGTGAGAAAACTCAAGCATTTTTTTAAAACTTTACCTTCTTCATAGTCTTCTCCCGCTGCTTTCCAAACATAATGAAGTTGATTTGCGAATCTCCTGATCATTTTATATGACGCCAGAGGATTTGAAACTATTGCTTTGGCTCTGTGCTGAAAAGTATCCGCCTCTGCTGGAAGGTTTTGAACGATCAAACCCGACGATTTTTCAATGTCTTCGATGTATCTTGCAATGAGGAAAGAATTGTATTTTTTAAACAAAAAGTACATCATTTCGCTTAGGGAATTTAATTTAATTAATTATTACTCTTTCAGAACTTTGAGCTTTGCATCCACTCTCATGACGTATATTTTTAACGGTTTGTAAATGAGCTCCTCCACAGCCGCCAGTCTCCCGAGATCATACGGCGAAAAAGCATAGTCTGGCTTTGGCTTCGGCATAAGTTTATCGTGTTGAGGATAACTAATAACATCCTCTCCGACGCTTCCAAAATATTCGAGGTCCATATTATCGCTTCGCATGTTCCGCTTTAATGTTTCTCTGTTCTCAGCTTTCCCCTGTCGATGTCCGTCTACATGAACTGTTTCCTCAAATGTTATATTCATTCCGAATTTTTGGAGAATGGTGACCAGTTCGGAGTCATTATTCTCAATGTCGCCAGATTTGACCTTTGCCATCTCCTCCTCTGACAGCTCTTCGCCCCCGTACATTTTTTCGATGAGATCTTTAATGCGACTTAGGCTAAGTTCTGATTTTATGTTGTTGATAATCTCTTTCTGGGAGAAGCCATCTTCCAGCATGCCTTTCACTGACTCGGTCAGCGCATCGATGGGTAAAGAAAGGTCACTTTCACATGTTTGGATAGTACACAACAGTAGAACTACTAGCAGACTCAACAGGGCATTCAAGTATATTTTACTTTTCCTCCAAAATGCTTTCATTTTTAAAGCGTTGTAGATGACTTATGTAGCTCTTTAAGATAACATCAGAGGGTTGGATCAGTGAGCGGTGGGAATATATTTGATTAAAATTTAATGAGATGAGAAATCACATCTTAGCTCACATCAAGATCTTTTACGATCAGTTTGAGAACAATAAATGATCATTTCTCAACTGCAACTGAACAAAACTTTGGAACTTTCCAAAAGCACGAGAAGACGACCTAAGCAAACCAAAATTAAAAACAACGAGAATTCCACCGGATAAATGGCTCGTTTACACAGTGACGTGCATCGTTAAGCATATCGTGAGAGAACCCCCAAGCACCACCAAGACTGTACGTATGCTGTACGTATACTGCAGTCCTCAACACATGTGGCGTCTCTGTATGTATGTTTTAGCAACAACGCTATCGTACAATATCTCACCTCGGGATGCTCATCAAAAGAAGGCGTGTATAATATATCTTCCTTGATTTGATTATATTTAGTTTCACTTTCGTCCCACTGTGTCGGTCATACAATATGTTTAAATAGTATTTTAAAAGTTTTTAGAACCAGTTTGGATTTTTATGTTTTAATGGTTCCTACTCTGTTTGAAAAGGAAATGTCATAGTCATCACGTCATAACTTGGTGTAAAGCATGCACCGTTTGTCTTGAAGGTTGACTATTAATGAAAAAAGTGTACTGACCAGTTTCCTTTTCACTTGCTACACCAAATCCTGACTATGTCGCAGCCTTTCATACTGATTACGCAAAAAATTTACGAAAAAAAAATTTGCAGAGATTATTATGACCACGTGTAGCTGTATAAGAAATTTTGCACGCGTTCTTTTTTATGCTTTACAAGACGCGTCTAGAACTAGGACTGCGTCTCGACCATGCAAAAAACGAAAAACTTTGTAGGTTCCGATTTCATTCAAGTTCTTATTTGCACAGTTTTGAAGAAGACGATATGATATGTATTGATATGTATTTCTTCGCCGCTTGTACTTGCTTTGTTCACATTGCAGAGATGAAAGGGACGGAATCGCAAATGTTACAACTTTTTTCATGAACAAGAACAAATTACACAATGTATTCAGGGTTTCCATTCAATCCGAGATCCTTTGTGTCAAATTCCTTTTGAGGACATCTCCGACAATTATTTTGACAGCTCAGAAATTCTTTTGCGACTAAAATTTATTTACACACCACGATTCACAGAAGAAATATTAACAAATTAATTGTGACTTCAACCAGACAAAGAGCCTTTCAAAAAGAATTCCTTATGAAACGCAGAAAAGAAAAGAATAGCAAACTACCAACGACCATGTAGTATCATTTTTATGACTGAACTCTTTCCGCTTCACTGGCTTGGCTTGACACAATGTCTATGATTAATGTTCCTTTACTGATCTGATCATTTATTTTTTTACTTAACACAATTGCGGTTTTCATCTTTTCTTTCTTGCTCTACTCAAGTCACTGTCAGTCACATGTCAAGAAAAAAGAGTTCAAATATGGCTTTTTTGGTTTTAGTATTTTGGCTAACGAAAGCTAGCTTGCTTAAGATACTAACGCATGCGCGATGCTATTGATCTTATTGAAATGTGTCATGCAATCCATCGCCAGCCTGCAACTGACTGAGAAGGCTTCACCACACCACATCAATTATTTTTCTGCCGATAGATAACCACCACCACCACCATCATCATCATCATCATCGTTTTGCCAACCACTACCACCACTACTAAGCCATTATCAATATCATTATCAGCTTACCTCTATCCTCTTCTCGAACAGACCACTTGCTCATGTACCCTTAAAGTCTCTCTTCTGGCTTAACAATCAAATATGAAATGAAATGCGTAAGCAAAAACATTTTATGTACATGAGACGCAAAACGTGTAACGCCAAACATTTAACGTTTTCTTGTTCATTTGTAAAGGGTTTTTAACTTGAAAGCCATACATACTTAAATGTATGGAAAAAAAGCATTTTGCAGAAACATGAGTCAAGTCGAGTTGAGAGGAAGCTGCTTCACCATCAGATCTTGATTCAAAACTCTGGTGAAGTCTGCAGAGATCGTGCTTGTTGCAAATTCTAGCAAAAACCGAGAGAACGCTAGTGCTCATATAGTTGGCTCGAATAAAAATTGGGGCAAAAAGTAATCCACTTACACTTTTACATTATTAAAAAATTCTGTCATTCAGTGCAAGACGTTTACTACCAGCTTATACTTAAATAATATTCCTATCTCATTGTTTTCTTGCCTGCATTGATTACGATTACGAGGTGCATTCATGAGAATCTTTGCAGGAGATAGGAAATCACATCTTGTTTAACAATGCAAAAAATTATTTTGTTCTCAACCGCTAGAACATATTCTGTCGATTTAAAAGACAATTGTAGTCAGAGTCATCACAGTCAGAATCAGTAGGCCGGCTCGGCTCGGTGGTTTACGGATGTTGATGTTGCTATATTTAGTAGATATTAAAAATATAGCAGTAGTTTTCACACAGCATTTTTCTCTATCCTAATCTACTTATAATTTCTGTACTATCTTTGTGAACAAAAGGATGCTCATTCTTTTCTTCAGGTAGTAGTGCTAACTATGTAAGAATTTAATAATGCATGGCGATGTGGAATCAGACCAGTATCTTATTTTTCAAGGAAAGTAAACTCGCGGTTTTCACAGGCCTCCACACCTCATAAACTTCAGGAGACAAAGAAAAATTGCCAATGTTAACTTCACTGTTCTACTTAAGAATTGCTATGTCTTTATGTCTGGCGCTTTTAATGAGCCAGAATGACTGAGCGTTAAATAGCCGGAAAAAATATTGAAGGTCACTGCTATTTATGTGCACTTGCCATACCATTTGATAAGCAAAAAATTAATGCTCAAATATTCAAATGATAAAGTCAAGCCCACGCATTTTGAATGATTGTTCTACAAGAAAAACATAATAATATGCAGTTTCTAACGACTCGAATTCCAGGTATTTTGCTTTAATTACGGGCATTCTTAACTGGTTGCTTGCAGTTCTCACTTTTTTTGTAGTACGTGACCCGAGGCATGTGCGGTGCGCTGGCGATGAGCACTGGCTTGCGTATCGCTGATGAAACTGGATTAATGAATTGAACATTCATAAAATATGTACTTGCGGTTTGTAATAAATACGGTCGGTGATGACGATGAAAACTGAAACCGTGCCGTGCCCGCGTGTGTACGCAACACATAGGTACATCAGCTTTTAGTTAAGAGTCTTTTTTTAAGATGATGGCATGCGTCATAATAATCAAAATAGTTTCGTAATAATTCCGAAAATTTGTAAGTTCCTGGTCAGATAAGCTCAGCATGTAATTCGTAGTTTTTCATGCAGAATCAAGTCTGAAAAGGTAATATTTCACTGTGAGAATCTGCTGATGATTAAATACAAAACGTTGCATTTCACCAAAAATTCAGTTTTGTTATGATGGTATGGTATTAAGCAGAACAAGCCAAAGCCAGTTCGCACGACAGTTCACACAAAAAGTAAAAACAGATTAGATTTTTTACCCCTAAAAAAGAAGCACTCTCTTTGTTCCTGTTTTCATGCTCAACTTAAATAGCTGCTATGAGAAGTCGATTTGGATTTAAAATGCAAAGATTTCGTAATGCTACTTAAACTAATATTTTTGCATACAATAAAAGACTAGCAACTAACAATAGTTTTGATGCAAAGTTACGTAAAACGATTTTGCAGCTACAAATTACAATTACCAGCACCGTCTTGTCTTATATTGAAGTCAAGTCACAGTCCTAATTTTTTTACGATTTTAGCACAAAACTATAACAAAATTAATATTTTTTACAACATTTTACACACGTGGATTGCAATAAAAATCAATGAAAAACAATCCATAAAAATTAAAACAATTTTTGGTTTCGTGTCATCCCACAACGAATAAAGCACAAAGAAACAACGTGTTTCCGGTAGTTCGAACGGGGACTGTTACTCACACAAAAATCGATGATTCATTGCTTTACTGCTTTTTAACTCAACTCAAGAGTTATCCTTTTACTTGACTTAATTGCTTCTTCCGTTTATTTCAGGTAAAAAACCTCTTCCTTCATGCATAAAGTGAGCGCAGTCTTACCTGAAATAAAGAGATTTGGTTATCGAAAAATCCTTTTGCTGCAGGCCACGAAGTCATATATGTACTCACCATTTCTAAGGATAAAATTCATGCCATGCCATAGAAAATAAAAATTCCGTCTTCGCCCAAACTCAGGTCATTATGCATTGCGCATGGTAAATAATCCGATATTGATCAAAATCAGATAATTTTACCCGAACCACCTTTTTCAGTTTTTATTTTTGTCATCAGCCATAGCCATCATCTATCTTTTCTTTAGTTCAGGTTGTTTTCCGACTTCCGTGTGGGCTTCCGTAAAGTCAAGTCAAGTCAATGCACATTTTTATGAATAGGTCTTGGGCGAATAATTTTCTTTCTTTAAAAAATCACGAGTCAGTCCATCTGACTGAATTTGGGAAGGAGTATTTTGTAAAATGAGTAATGACCTCATCTCAAAAATGGCAGTCATGTTCATGTTCAGAAATGAAATGTGTGTTTTAAGCAGTATGTTTTTGAAAGTTTAAAAATGTGTTTGTCTACGATCTGAAACACAATTAAAGGTAATTTACAAAATATTAAATTACCAGAACTAAAAGGCAGATGTATATAATTTGTTTTACATGCTTTTAAACGTTTTTCTTAATCACGTAAAAATCGATGATCGTTTTTAGTTTTAACGTTCCACTGATTGTGAGCACAAATATGTTTTAAAGGGAAAATGCCTCGTACTTGAAGGTTAGGTACATATGTATACCTATCCACATACATAGGTATGTACTTTTTAAACAATGTAAAATAACATTAATAATGATTCAATGATTTTTTATGCTTCAGTCATTTCAGAATTTAACAGTGGTGCATTGAAGAACACTGACACACTCCTAATTAATATTCTAAAACAAAAATACCTATTTACGTAATCGTTAGGCTTACCTCAGAAATACGTTTAGGAAATGGAAAGACTATTTGCATTAGGACACTTTATTTATTTAAGAAAAATGTTTTATGGAGTAATAGATGCGTTTTAGGAACTTCAACAAAAGTTCATATCTCACATAAGATGCTAAACATTGTATAAAACGTGAAGAAATCAGATTTGGATTGTATGTTGAACTTAAAAAACACTCCTCATTTTAATTGATGTTTCTGATTGCCCCCAATGATATGGTACTTCATACCCAGATCTCAAATATATTAATTTATTTTCGTACAAATAATTATTATCTATTTTTTTTGAACATGCATGTACAGAGATATTGTTTTTCGTAACTACATATGTTATAATTATTATGAATAAACTTAAAAATCATTTCGCTTAAATAAGAATGGCCTTGTCGAAGGCATCGTTTACAAATCTCATTTCCCATCAATATAACCACTTCGTAGCCACCCATTTTTGTCCTAGAATGAAACAATTCATTTTAGAGTGACCTTGATCATGTTACAGCAATTATAGGATGCTTCACAGATGATTACCTATTACAACAGGACAACTTCCATGCAAATTCCGGAATTCGAATTCGCCATTTTGGCCTATGGTATTGATGAATATCAGAGAGCCTCTTGTAGGTCGAACTAAAGAGCCTAGCAATGTAAACGCAACTTCCCCTCCTAGATCTGGTTCGTCGAGCTAAATTGAGAATCATAATGCAAGTTATTTAGTAATGAAGTTTTTGTTTGTATGTAGATATTTGAATGGCTTACAATAAGATTCACTTGGAGCTTGGGAGTTCCGTATTGATATACCCGGCTATCCATCTGTAAAAAATATTTTATGACATGGTTATGACATTTAATGATCTTGCTTTAAATGTATTTGTTTTAGTGCATTTCAATGTTATACCTCAATGCATTTCACGCACGGATCATAGTGATTTCCAACAGCAAACATGGAAAAATGAAACTGCGGCCCTAATTGTCCAAGCCTACTAGTCAACATTCGCAAAGCTTTAGATAACTTCTGCAGAGGCACCTGTGATACTTCATCAGCTATCCAAAAGCTAGTAAAGCTTCTATCCTCAAATACATTCTGGTTTCCTGCCTCTCCAGTTTCTACAGATGAAACTGAGCCTGGTATTGTATCAGCTATATTGATATCCAACAGGTTTTGTGGTCCAACAAAGTTATAGATTTGGTAGATGAATGGATTCCAATTGTGAATTTCAACTTGCAATGGATGAAGCAGCCAATAGGGATGGATACTACTGTCCAGATAGCAAACTAAATCCGACTCCTCCGAAGGCAGTCTGAGCTTGTCACCTCGGCATAAAGCTCTGTAGTTGATGAATCTATAGTCGTATGTACGGTTCATTTTTAACCGTTCGAAATCTTGACGCAGCATAGCTTGGGATTCGCCGAAAACATCGTGGGTTTTGAAAATTGCCATAGGCCAAACGCTTTGGAACTAGAAAACATACAAGAGTCATTCCTTACCACAGTGCCAGTACCGGTGATATGGGTATAGTTTCATTAAAAGTTCTAACTTTTTTGTATGTTGCTTCCCAAGCCTCCGTCAGTTCATCCAATCCAATTGACTCATCATTTCGACCGAGGGTCACTTTTGAATGAGCAATCTGAAACCATTCCACTGCAGACCTAAGGACATCTAAATTCAACGCAGTTTTCGATATTTCCAGGCATTGCTCGGCATTCAAACCGATCTGCAACCTGTAGTCTTGAATTACCCCAGCTGCGAACTAAAACATATAATGACTTTCATCTTAGACTCGCCTAATCAGTATTGCAGTTAAATGCTGATGAATATTATTTTTGAAACTGTTCTGGAAGAATTACGAAATTAATGTCAAAGTCGTGAGTATCTTGTATTCGTATCACAGAGCGAGTGACCGACTCTAGGTCTTCATACGCGGGCCATGACAAATGCCCTCGAATGCTTTCCAATTTTTCCCAGAGTTCTGCGAATTCAAATAGCATTCGAAAAATGAGTAGGTAATTGGAAACTAAAAGTAATAGTAATTTCCGAAAGACAGACCGTTTTCCAAACTCTTCCAGATATGATCACTGAATTCATTTATATATTTTGAGAAGCGGCGGATCATGCGATACGCCAACAAAGGATTGGATGCAATTGTCACGGCATGCGCCCATTCATCAACATGCTCTGACGAGGCTGAATTCAGATTCAAGGGTAACAGAACCGAATCTTCATAATCTCGTCGATAACTGGAAAGTTGTTTAGAAGTCCGGATAGCATATTAATATTATGCTAAAAAAATATGTTAGCAAAGAAAAAGCACCCCATGGATCACATATCACACTACCTCCTACCTCTGTAAAATCTGCAGCCGCTTCTTCAGCTCCGCTTCATACTGAATCAATGTGTTATAAACTTCACGCTCCGTTTTAGCCAATCGTGTCAGGAATACCGGAGAATTAGCATAAGGAACTTGAACCGTAATCTTTTCTTCTTGCTTGGGTGATGAATCTCCATAAGGTTCCTCTGATGGATTTATGACACTGGAAGGCTCCTCATAGACTTCCGCATACTGAGGAACGCCATTTGAGTTGAGTATGAGATCGTCAGAAGCACCTTCGCTGATGTGTACAAAATCACTTTGTGCACTAGCGCTTACAGAATATGCAACCACTAGCAAAACTAAAGTGCTGACACTCACACGCCATGGTTTTAATGAAACAAGCATGCAAAATCTATTTAGTTTTTTCATCTCGGAACAATTAAAGAACTATTCTGACCAACTAAGGCGTTTTAGCAAAGAGTGGAAATGCAGAACTTTCAAAAAGATAATTTAGCCAGCACAAGCACTAAATTATTCAAAAAGCTTATTCCTGTTGGTAGCATTTTCGAAATAAAATGACAAAATGCATACCATGCAATCCTTTATGCCGCTGTAGTTCCGATGAGCAAACCACTTTGATTACTAATTTTATCACTATATGTAATTGTTTCCTTTTTTCCTTCTAAGCAAGATTACATGGAATTCTTTGCTATTTGGCACTAGCAGACACTTGCAAGAATTTTATGGCTTCCCGTGAATTTACCCTGCTATTGTTACTTACCATTAATAACAGCACACGTCAAGTTGGTTAAATAGGATTTGTCACGTTTCTCACGAATAAAGCGTGGCTGAAACCTTCGAATTAAAAACTGGGATGCTTACACTAAAGTTATAGATTTAAATTCTAAAATATCCACGCTTAAACTAATGAAAGAGTCAATGAAACGTGGACAAAAACATTAACTATGCCCAAATGTAACTTATTTTGATAATATAGATACCTAGATATACGCGCGGCTGAACTATTTTCTTGTTCGCTCAAATATAATTACTTTTATTTTTTTGACATTATTTACTTATTCTTAAATACTTTACCACAGAAAAGAGTTAAAACACAGTTCCCACATTCCTGCCATCCTCAAATACGCATATACTCATTTCAGCTATCAGTAAGCTATCACCATTTTAACGCTGAAGTTTGTCAATTCAATACCAAGATATACAATTTTCAGATAGATAAAAGATTTTAATTATGCTCTACTTCGAGATTTCCATAAAATAAACATGAACATATAGGTAGTTTATAGAACATGTTAATGATAGTCATATTCCGGTAGTGTTTTAGAAACTTTGGATTTTGTTTGATTTGTCGCATTTCCTACAAAAGTGTCAAATTTTGAACCAGTAGGAATTGAAATGAACTTGTGATACTGGCGTAAGAAGATT
>JAHZNI010001050.1:0-15308 GCA_027744415.1 Seira ritae
TCGAATCGGTGGCAATTAATTGGACTCTGTGGAATCGGAATCAGATAGCGAATCATTGCAGAATCAATATTACCAAGACAAAGAAATAGTTGACGGTGCCCGGGGTTTATCTGGTATCAAAACGAATTTTGAGTTTAGCAATAATTGGGCATTCAAGTGGCTTGCAGCTGATAAATGTGACGACTGGAATTTTTGAACGGCTGACTTCTTCAATCGGAATTTGTCCATATTTTTAATAAGAAATAGGAATTATTTGTTATTATTGGTCCATATTATTCAAAAGTAAATTACATTTACTGTTATTGTTAGTTTGACAGGGAATCAAAACTGTGGAAAATTTACTCGGGTAGTTGTGCGTTAAAATGGGGCAGCATAAGGTTTTTTTTCACATTATTATTCAATATTATTCTTTCGTAAAATTGAATTTTTCTTTCGTACAGCTCAGACTCACGGACATAACTTCATCAACCTAAATTACTTTAAGGCATTCAAGAATTTCGAAAATTGGTTCGCTCACGAAATGGGTCAGCAAAAATTATGAAATACATACTCTGAAAATATGATGTGGAACTGTCACGCGCGCAAAAAATATTAAAAGAGCTGAGCATAGCGATGCTGAGCTATCGAGCGTTTAAATTTTCGCCTTTTATGGCGAAAATGTTCTAATTTTTGCCTATACATTTAGAAGGCAATAATCTCATCTTGTAAGTATGATCATGAATCATGATCATCATCATCGCATATCATAATTTTTTGAAATTATGCAGATTTTTATTTTTGAAAATTAAACTTTCTTTATGCGCGTAATTAAATCATCCTTGCATTGCAGATTACAGTGCATTGTGCATCGCATCGTGTGTGATGCAGTAATACCTAATCGCTTCATCCACACCACTACTCACTCACTTAGGCTTACTCGATGTGAAAAATGTTTTCTATTACGCTTTAATTACCCTGTGTTCACTGCAAATTGGACTCAATCAAGATGCATTTACTTTCAATTCAGCAAACTTTTCAAACAACTCACTCACACTCGTTTTTCTGCGTAGGCTCAATCAAAGCTTGCTTGTGAACATTTTTTTTAAGTTAGTGTACTTTGCAATGCGTTTTAATTGTTGGGTAGTTGGTTTGGTTTTTACCAGTAGCGTTTTTACGGCCACACCTTGGCACATCATCAGATTCACCATTCACTGCATTTTCTAGTTTTCTATCCATCTTCCTTTGTTCACGTTGCACTTCGTTTTGTACTCACGTCTTCTCGCCAATCCAAACGTATCAAATCAAAACATTTTGAATTGCTTAAAAAAGTGCATCTTGCATTGCACCTTGCACAAAATTTTTTAAAGGTGAGCTGCGAGCTCAGCACTGCTTCGCAAATGCTAACTCTAACCTGAGCTGTTAGCTCGAAAATATTATGGCACTTGCCTAAAATAAACTTTTCTTTCTAATCTTTTTTAGAAAACAATCATTTGATGATTTATGAAGCGAAGGTTCTAAGCCATATTGGATTGGATAATTGCGAGTTGCAATTCAAACTGACCTGCCATTACTTATTGAAGGTTTTCTCGAATGTTTAAAGATCATCAGAAGTACCTTCACTGGTCATTAAGCATTTAACAAATTATTATTCTGCTGATTTTTCCGTACGTCCGCACTCCGCACATGATAGTTATGTTCATATCCGTGTAGGTCCCTTCATTTTTTTTGGCAGTGACATTTTTTGGCAATTGGCTTTTATTACCGACCATAAAAAATATTATTTCTTGCTCACAGGGTTTTAGAGAGTCTCTAGTTTCCCATGAAAAGCGGTATCTGATCAGTCAGTTTTGATTTCATCTTCGAATTTCGTGAAATTGCATCCTTTTTTTCAGAAGAGAGGATGATGTTGATGTGCGAAATGATGTTGTGGATGATGAGATGATGCGGCTTTTAGTCTTTTGGTATTGAAATTAGGAATGAACTTTATTTTAGTGAAGAGCCTTTTGCAATTTGCAATTGCAGTTTTCACTCATGTTCTATGAATTTGCACCGTCTGTCTGCCCAATCCACGTCCCTTTTGTCGAGCCGAGGTCAACTGATATTAACTTGCATTGTAGCAAGTTGTGCATACTTACAATGTGGAAATGGCATCTGTCAGACGCAGTGATAGTAATAGCAATCTGAGAGTTTCATCTTTATAACAAGTTTCAATTGCAATTACCATTAAAAGTTATTGAGCAAATGGTTATGGTTTCAACCAAGGGAAATGAATTTGTCTGTTGTTTGTAGTCGATAGTTTGTGAAAAGCAGGACATGTTTATAAAAAATAGTAAGTACGATGGCAAGGACACTCCGCTGCTCAACTCATGTGATGTGATGTGACGTGAAGGGAAAAACGCGGTTTATGATCCTGATCAATGATCATATCGCTTTTTTGTGTTTGACGGCACAAAATCTGGTTCTCAAAATAACGGTGTCACCTTTTTTCAAGTGAAATTAATTGATCCTATCGTCATCTCCCTGTATGCATGTATGTATAAATTGCATTGTCAAAGCCAAAGTCAAGCCAAAAAGAGATCTGTTTTTGGATCTTGAAAATGTAAACAGAAGCAGCGAAACAATGAGATCTTTGTCTATGACATGATGGGTCTAGTTTTTTCCTGACTAATTGAAAAACCAGCAATATGTATTTGAAATTTGAAGGTCGAGTCAACGAGCCAAGTCAACAGGGACTTTTATATTCAAATCACAAATCACTACAGTTGCAAAGTTGCAATCAGGACTTTGATGAATTCGAATCAGGTTGATGTTATGTTGATGCGTGATATGTAAAGCAAAGCTTGTCACCTTGTCAGAGGACTGAAGATTGATTGCCTCTTTTAAAAAGCAACCAATGCAATGTTATGTTTAGAAAGGTCAAGAATTGTTGGCGATGTCATTCTATGCAGTTTAATTTAATCCAAGTCGCAAGTCAAGTGTCAGAGTCAGATTCAACCAGATGATCTACATAATATATGCTTACTGAAGCAAGGCAGCTAACAAATTAATGCGAAAGTATTTTGAGTTTTTGATGCATGAGCAAGTACCTAAATATAATGTAAATATGTAGGTAATCATAATAATCACGATGCCTTAGCTGATATGAATCTGATACGTGCTACATGACATCCACATCCGCCTCAGAAATCCCCAACAGAGATAGAATCTCTCAGACTCAGAGATACATGTCATCATGTCAAATCTCTCCACGTTCATTTTTGGCAAAAAACAATATTATTGTAGTCAATGAAGGAGAATCAATTATGGAACTATATCAGGAGGAGAGAATCATAACAAGGAACTCTATTTTTACTTTCATTCACAATCCCTGTCAAAACAAGACAAGACACTATGGGTGGGTGGTTTGGTTTGTTATGTTATGGCTAGTAGTTAGGATGAATTTAGTGAATTCTCTTTCGCTGCGAGAAGTTTTTGCTGAATGAATGAAACTGCTCAGTGCAGCTTACATGCTACAGTCAGCCATGATGACGATGACTTCGTGACTTGTGACACTTTACCTAACCTGTGACACTTATGTCAAAGTTCTCATCTTTCGATGAGTTTCTTACATTGCTAGTACATAATATATCTATTCTTGGCTAAGGAAGAAGCGATTAATGAATGACATGGAAAGGCGAAGTTGTAGTGAAGATGATACTTACATAGAAAATCGCAAAAAAAACTTTTCCTTTTTCTGTTTTCAACAATGTTTATCAGAGAACAAGCAGGATGTTCATAGCATCGTGTGGTCTACTTTTATACGGTGCTATTTTTATGTTGAAATTAAGATAATGTCATTTTCAGGATGTAATTGTTGTCAATCAAATTGACGAGATTGATTTGTGGGAATACTAGCGCCAAATTTTTATGTTGAAATTAAGATAATGTCATTTTCAGGATGTAATTGTTGTCAATCAAATTGACGAGATTGATTTGTGGAAATGCTAGCGCCAATTTCGGACTTTGATATGAACGCAAAATATCCTGCAGGTGTAGGTTCCTGAAAGCTGGATTGTTGAAGAGAGTATTGGAAAATCAATATTGTTTCGTAAAGTGCAGTGCAGCTCTGCCAGTTGACATCTTGGTCCAACTTACAGCAACAGCATGCAGCAGAGTAAATGTCTTTGTTGGACCAAGTGCAGTGCATTCGCATGAGCCCAATTTCACAATGGCTTGCATAATCAATCATCTAAAAATGTCATAGTCAAGCACATTCGTGGCAATTTAGAGTTCTTTAATTAAATACATACTGAACTGTTCGCGACCGATAAGTCGATGATGATGCTGATGCAATGCTACACTTAATCACCAAAATATCTTTCGTAATGATGAATGCTTCTCTCATTTCTTTCGAAAATTTATTATCATTTCCTATTTCACCTGACATTAAGCGGATTTTGATTTGTGAGGAATGCCGCAAAAGGGAGAAAAGAAGTGTACTCATTAGCGATAAGAAACGCATTTTTACAAGACTAACTACCACTGCTACCGGTTTTTACAACTGCAAACTGCAGTGCCTTCGCCCTTGCAGTAGTTGTCGTCGTTTGGCGTCAGCGTAGGCATATTAGGTATAATGCCGAGAGCTGATCTGAGAAGCCGAGCCAAACCAAACCACATGTGTCGATATCGTTTTGGATTTTTACCTCTTTTTGACATTTGCGAAATTTTCACTTTTGCACTTCAGCAAAAGGTCACGTGTATAATAATCGGATGGGGGTTCTTTTGAAAGCTTGTAATATTTCTTATTTAATGAAGCTACACATTGGTCTATGAGTCTATGGTTCTCTCTCTTCGAAATTTAATTAGCTTAATGTGTGCTCAAGGCTCATTCACACACACAAACTCACACTGCGCTAAAGTGGAAGTAGTAATCACTTCACAACTCCGCCATAAAAATTGTTTACGAAGAGGAAATTGATGCTTTCTTTGCCACTTGGTAGGTAGATTAGTCATTAATCTTGAATATGCATAGGTAGGCATCAATATCTCTACGCATAATTTATTCATTAATTTGGGAAAATAATAAATATATATTTTTTGTCTCAAGAGGTCGTGATTGGAAAGGCTGACTTTTTTTAGAGTTTGTTTAACAACTGATAAAATAAATTATTCATTAGGATAATTGATTCCTCTCACTCAAGTCGTAAAACTCATGCCGTGTGAAAAACATGATTGTCTCCTTCATCAAAAAATCGATATTGGTTGTATGGATTGCTTGTTCTTCTAGAAAGCTTGATTGCTAAGCTAGAAGACATGGCAAAATGTAATTTTTTCTTTAATCTTCAAAGGCATACAAACATACATAGGTACTCTTGCAAACTTTACAAGCTCTTCAATGTGGAGTGGAGTGTTTGGAGTTGGTTATACGAGCACGTTTTGAAGAAAAAAAAACAGCTCAAGTTGAAACCGCTTCGTTCGTTTCTTCCCAAAAACATGTCCTTGCAAGGTTGGACCCCTATGAGTTCCGTTCCGTCATGCTTGTGTTTCTTTCTCTTTTAGAGTAGCGGAACGGTTTGATTAGAGAAAATCAAATCAGCCCTCATACTCATTTCGCTGTGTTTTCGACAGGTGACGACGATTTTTTTGTGTAGGAGCATTTTTAAATATGAAATTCAAATGAAGACTGGTTTCAAGCGTGGGATCTCTAATGCAGAATTTTCATATCTGAAGTGAAGGAAGCAAAGCGCCTACGCCTATCAAAGTATATTTTGTCATAGACTTTTCACCTTTCTGTTTTGCACACAATATTTGACCTAAAAATCCAAATAGACTCGATTCAATCAATCTACATCTCCTCCTCATGATATGTACAACAACAGCAAACAATAATGACAATGCATATCTATCTATTTAATGACATGAGTAGAAAGTGTCTTTGTCACACACAACAGTTTTCCAATAAAATATTTTTTTCTTATCTTTTCAGGACGTGGACACTATCTACCTGTCTCATGATTTGAGGGAGTTGTGCCTGCATGATTTCGATCATCTGGAACCAAGGTAAGTGTATACAGTACTTAATAGTACGAGGGAGTAAAAAGGAAATGAAAACTGTACTTTCCCATTCCGTAATTGCATCTTAGCTTTAAAAGGAATTTTGCACAAGTCCTTTTTGGTCATATAAAGCGAATCAGGAATGGTTGTATAGCATTGATTAAGATCTTTATTTTTTTAAAAATTATAATTACGCTTCCTTCCCTGACAGTTCATCAGAATCTGGGGAATCGATCAAGAATAAGAAATGACTGTGAAAATGCAGATATTTTGATTTACAAGTTCCGTTGCACAGAATTTCATTTTCATTAATTCCGTTTGTATGCCAAAATTATAATGTCGTGTACAGTACAACTGAAGTTTTTTTCCTGATTGAAATGTGATCATTCATAATAGGCAAATATGATGTTTCTACGCCCAACAAAATTGGCTTTCATTATTTTTGTCTTTTTGTTTCCTCTCCTCGTCATGTTCTTGTAACAGAAAGAAACAATTTTTATGAGTGATTTTCAACTTGAAAAGTTTGTGATACACTTTAAATGCTTTTGTCTATGAAAGAACTTGCTGAAAATCTCAGACTGTAGTCCAAACCAAAGCAGAGATTTTCCTTAATCTCCTTCTTCCCATCAGCATTCCATTCAGCTGCTATTATGATTTGTTAAGACAGTTTTGTGAAAACTTTTTATGCCCAAATATGGAAGTGTGGCTGCAGCATAGCATTCCACCAACAACACTCACTCCACTCACTCAGCACCAAACTGCTCATTGTAATTATTGTCAAGTTAAAACCTCGTATTTATCCTCCTTCCCTTTAGTTCTACTTGCAGAGCAGAATAATGGGCGATGCTATAGGTAAATCGTTAAAAAGTGCATTTCATTGTGGAATCTAAAATATACTTAATGCATATAAGAATACATAGTACACTTCTTATCTAACATTTTTATAGCCCTGACAGAATGCGAAGAATGAACG
Source organism: Seira ritae (assembly GCA_027744415.1). NCBI lineage: Eukaryota > Metazoa > Arthropoda > Collembola > Entomobryomorpha > Entomobryidae > Seira > Seira ritae. The sequence continues at coordinate 6,986 of JAHZNI010001050.1, forward strand.
CGATGCGATGCATTTCATATATGAATACTTTTTTTCTAGATTTATGGAAGTAAATTGGCAACCTTTGCGTGCTCATAAAAAAAGGAAAGAAAAGTGAGTTGTGAATTGTGAACTGCAACTTTGCAGCTCCTTTTTTGTTTAGCTCTCTGACAGAAGCAGAATAGAATGCGGTTGTTCTCTTTATTGAGATAGATAACATGTGTAATGTAAAAAGTGGGGGAACACCTACGCCTATGAAAGGCTATAAGCATTTAAGAAAAATGACGAAATATTGAATCTCATGCCAATAATGGTTATGGTTTTCCTACAAAAAACATAAACACTTTTATTCTTTTAAATGGCTGGTGCTGGTGGTGAAGATTTTTGTTTATGCCAATTTAAAGCACATGCAAGAGATTTCAACAACCGAAAGTTTTATGATCGTGTGATGCGATTTGAGATCTGACCGCAACAGTAAATGTTATTTAATTAGTCATTAACGGGAAGAAATTAAGGTGGCAAAAATGGCAAGTGCTGTGATATAAAAAGTAGTTTGATGGGGAAGGCGAACTAAGTGATGACGATGATAAATGGCTGTGATGGGGAATCATATCAAGATGCATTTGTATCACAATGTGCTTAGGTCAATGCTTTGCTTTTTGCATTTGGCATTTACATTGTAGAAAGGGAAAAACGAAAGTACAGGATCAATTTTTGCAATGAAAGATGCAATAACAATAGCAAGCCATTTCGTTTTATGTAAGCTCGGTTGCCTTTTAAGCCTAAAAATAGATAAAAACTCATCAACCAACCTGCTCTGTCTTGTGCAGTGGAAGAATTGAATGCATGATCGAGTGCGGTAAAAGTAGGAGGAGGACTATGCAGAATGCAGACACAGATGGATTGGGAAAATGATTAATCCTATTGCTATTGTATTGTATGTTTGCACTTATCCCTACGCATATCTTCTTACTTCTTAGCCGGTCTCTGGTCAATAACTGACAATGCATCTTTATATATTTAAATGCATAATCCCATTATTATGAAAATTGCCATTTAATTTTGTACAGGAATGAATGAAATAATAATAATGAATGATGAAGTCGTGGTATTACTTACGAAAGGAAGGAAAAATCCAATCTTTTGCATTACATTACAATTTAGTAGATATGGCTATGTATTTTGATACTGCTATTGCTGCATTTGCATTGTTGCCTCCTGTGATTAAACTTAGAAAAGAAATTGACTTGGTATGGGATATGAAGTCTTGTTAGGCAGTTGAAAGGGAACTCTCCTTATCCAACAGAAATTTTTTTAAGTCTTGTCTACCCCATGAACCGTGGAGTAAAATGAGATAAATATGATGATGATGGAATGGAAATTACTTGTAAAATTTTGTGATCAAGAATCTCAAGTAAGTAATGTAGCAGCACCATTTGATTAGGACCAATTTTTTAAGTGGTTACCTAATGGACGCATTATGAATACTGATGATGATTTGAATAAAGGTGAATGAAGTGAGAAATGAAATGTAAAGTTCTTGTCTGCAGGGTGCAAGGCAAAGGGTTCCGTATCATCGTTTTTGTATGTAATGTAATACAAGAGTGTTTCTGCTTCTTTTCGTGGTATTAGCATGCTGTAGTGTAACATCTTTTTTACACTGCTTTATAGAAAAAATGCAATATGCAAAAATTACTGTGTATTATTGGGAAAGGGCCTATATTTAAATTTATATACATATAGGGAAATATCTATAATTATTCATTGGAATAGCACGTGCAATTATTTCCACAAAAATGAAATGTAGTTATTTTTGCCCGCCGAAAACGTGAGCTTATCACGAGCCATTTAATTTTGCCATGAGAAAATTGAGTAGTTTTTTTCAGTAGTTCAATCATTGAGGCAATTCCTCAGTAGTGTTAACATCGAATGGGAGTTTTGTGAGCAATTTAATTAAGAACGGATACAACCGTTCAAAGCTTACAGGAATGAAAACAAACGTAATTTAGTGCGTTCGTCCCATAAGCATTATGCAGATTATGTATAGGCCTCTCGTAGTTAAATATTAATTAAATTATCACTCGTCGATTTTATGTTAGTCGATTTGCCATCAGTATCCGGTGTCAGTAATTGAATAATCAATACCATTGTATCTGTGGATGGTGGAAATGTCTGCGTTGAACGAAACCGCATCATCGACGTCATTTTAATGAAGATTCTGATTTCAATTTAATTCAATTCATTACTCCAGTCAATTAACTTTTGAAAAGATTTTTTTAATTTTGCAACTTTGTCAGGAGCATCATGACATGGCATGATCAATATTATCCGTTTTTGCACGCGTCTGCTCTGTATTTCTAAAACTCGAAATGAGGTTACCTATGCTATATTATGATGATGATGATTTGCAATTGCAAGTAACTTAGTACTCCTATTCAAGGTCAGCATGTGGTGTTAGATTAAGCCATAAAATTAAATTTTTCAATTAGTTTAAATTACACTTATCCTCTTTATCATTATTATTACACAATTATTTATCCAAACTAACGAGTCTCATTTTCAAATTAGGCCTATATAAATTTCAAAGGTATGTATAATGGGCTTTGCGTGAAGGAATGAAAATAGGCCAGTTTACGGATGTATGTACTACTACCTGTAACGTAACGTAATGCAACATACTTAAGTATTTAACTTGGGAAAGTTTGCAGCAAAAAGCTAGCTTGAAGGAATGCACATTTTAGCAGAAATGCATAACACGAGATTTACTGAACAAACATGACCAATGGACGTAATAATGGAAGTTTGATGTTTTGATTTATAATTATTATTCAATAGGATTAAAAAAAATGAATTTGTTGTTGTTATTTAGTATATGAAGCTTGTTTACACTTCTAATCTCATGATTCATGATCGCTCACTCTTTTCTGTTTGGATTTACAGGGATTTGGTGCCAATTCTAAGTGCTTTGGAGTACAACACTTGGTTCAAGTCAATACGCTCAAGTCAAGTCAAATTGTCCCATGAAGCGATTGATCGTCTCCTACATGTTGTTCGCAAGTCTGTTACCATTGAGGAACTCCACTTGGAGAACATTGCAGGAAAATCGTGAGTAAAATTTTCAATGCCTAATTAATATTATTATTTTCTACTTTATACGCCTTGTTTGCGTTGATCCATTTTATTTTTTGAAGAATTTTGTGAATGAAATGAAAAAAGGAAACTTGGAATTCCATTCTCTATAATCTAGTTACGCACTTTACAAGAAAATTGTTTTGCGAGAAAAATATGTGGAAGAACTTACATAATTAATGAGCATGGCTATGGCATGTGTATCATGTATCGTCTCGCATCGCATGAGTATTGTATTGCTTTGAACAGAAACTGCAAAAGGCAGAATCTTTTCTATCCGTCCGATGCAGCCTAAGAAATTGCTCCACTGGCCTGAATTTTTCAACTGATTTATAGTAAATACTTTTCGGAGAAGGACGGAAATAAAAATATTTTGTAAAAATTTATGTTGGAAAGTGTTATTCTAGATTTTTGCTCTTTTCTGCGTAGGTAGCATTAGGTAGGACCTGGCTTCAAGAGTTCAATGCTCAAAAGATGTGGCTCACTTTTCGCAACAATTTTTACGGCATCTGTCATAGCCATAGTCATGTAAATGTATGTATGTACAAGACGTCCATACCGTACCGCAGCATGCAGCAGCGGCAAGAGCAATAACAACCCATTCTATTGTCTTTTTCCCCAGAATGAAGAAATAAAAATGGCAATTTAATAGCAGGAAAGTTCTGTTTAAAAAAAGGAAAGTGGTACTGGCCTGGCATATAATATTACCCTTTTTGATCGCCTGTACGAAAATAGGAGTTGGTCGTAAATTGAAACGGTGGTCAACTCAATTTTATTCTGTCATAAATCAAGGGAAAAGCAGTGTGCCAATTTTATTGTTATTATCAATATTATTATTTTTTATGTTTAAAATAATATTGATCTTCGCAGTCAGACTAGGTTGAGTTGAGAAGATCAAGGATACATGAATTGATCAAGTCAAGCCCTGTCTTGTTTTTTTATGTTGCACCTTCTCTTGAACCGAGGAGGAAATAAAAGGTGATTTATTTCGCGAGAGGTCCCACTCCACCATTTAGTCCTTTGCTTTCGTTTCACAGCGCCAGCCAGCCAGCACCCCAGTTTTATTGTTTGTTAACTGGGTTGTTCTTTCATGACTCTGAGATTTTTTTCAGGTAGGGTCATCCCTCCACGAGAAAGCTTTTTTGACAAAAAAAAATGTTCTCGACTCATGCCATATGTCGATTATTTGCATTTTTAAAATGTATGCGTGTACATCTGAGAGATTTCCGTTTTTTCGAAGGGAAATCTTTTTCATGCAAAATACCTAGATTTACTGCGTCTTATTTGACTTAAATGGTCGAATTTGCCACTATATGTTTTAAAGAATACAGTCATTACGATTGCTAATTACATCGTAACATCTTCATGATGATCATGATCAGGTATAAGCAGGTATAAGTGAAGTCATGCTCTACTTTTTATCTCTCCTGTTTTCATCTTTTTCACTACAAAATTGCTAGCTGTGCTTTTCTAGAAATATGTATAGTTAAACGCTAACTAAACTAATGGGAGTATCATAGAATCAGCAATAATTTACTATTTTTTTCTTCACTTGCCCTTTCCCAATTACTCACCCTTTACAGTTTTTTAGTAAAAGGGAACCACTCGTACTTTTGAAATCGCTGTTGTGTACTCGCTCGTTAAAGTGGTTCATCATTTTCAAATCGCGTTGTATTTTACGCAGCTTGTTCGCGTAGGTACATAATACGTATAACCAACCATCTGGTGCCTTATGGTATCCTCTATTACTCTTTCGATTGAAATGATTGTGCTTTTGAGGAGGAGGTGGATGAAGATGCTATCAAAGAAGAGTTGGGTTCGGATTGGATTATTTAAAGAAAATTGCTTAAGTCCGATATAGATAGATAGTTTTCAAAATCATTTGTAATGTAATAGGACGAGTTCAAACTTTAAATTTTGAAGAAATGGATTTTAATTCGAGGTTTAAATTTTTTCCTCTGCGTTTTGTTCCACAGGATGCATTACTATTATGTACATTTGTTACCTTAAAATGGCCAATGTGCGCTTCCACTAAATATACCAATTGAAATGCATTGAGAATTGAACTGAAATAATGTCTTGGCATCTCTTCCTCAATAAAAAAAAGATTTTGAAAAATGCTCTCGAAAACTCTCTTTTTTTACTTCACTTCAGCTCACCTCAGCTCCTTTTGGCTTCATTTCCAATTCAATCCATGTCCAATTATTGTTTACACGGTTGGAGAAGCAAAGCCATCTGCTTTTTTAATCTAATTTGGATTTGAAAAAAGTGCATTTTATTATTTGATTTTTATTCCATTTGTACTTCTTTAATAGGATGTCCGCCTCTGGCAAAAAAAAACTTATGAGAAGGCATACCAGCCTGCCTTAGGATTCGATAAGTCAATTAGGTCTTCTGAACTGAAGCAATATTCCATTGCATTTATTTACCCATTGCACTGCCGTTATCTTAATATTAAATTTTTGAGATAGAAGGCCCACTGGCTGGTTGCATTGCATTGTTGCGGTACATTATCCTTCGTATCGTATCGTTCATTGTTTTTACTATTACGAATTTAAAAGGCTAATGCAATAATGAGGATTGATAGATTGATAAGGATAAAAAAAGAAATAAAGTTTAAGTTCTTGAAGAAATGTGCACTTTCAACTCAACAAGCTCATAATAGCGGCATGGCAGTGAGAGTGTAAACAAAAAAAGTAGCTCGTTATAATATGAATTACTGCCTTACCTTCTTCACTTCTTTTAATAATATATAAACGTATTATTCAAATGAAAAATAGTAAGGTGGTCAGTTATACCTGAATGTTCTGCGTTCTGTGGTCAGAAGAGAGGAACATCTCATCCCTTAAAAGAAATTATTGCAAAAGCTGAGGATATGCAAAAGTGGATAAAAATAGAAACATTTTAAATGAAAGGGTTATGTTATGTTGTTAATGCAAAATCATTTTGTAGTAAAATGAAGGGATTGTAACTGTAGCTGGTTGGTTGGTGGGTGAGCTGTAAGTTGAGTACTTTTTTTAATGCAAGTTGAGTACTTCTTCATGAAAAGTAAAAACTTCGCGAAGTCTCTACATATAATTTTGTTCTGCACCACATAATATTGCTTTGCGCTGTAAGGCCTTACTACTTACTTCTCCTGCCAATTTTCTTTCTTAACGTGAACTTTATGATAATTGCAGTACAAAGTGTAAGTGAATTCGACTCGATGCATTAAAGAAATCTTTCTGCAATGATTATGATTATGTATTTGCATGGATGTAAAGTGTATGCAATGAATTCGCCTATCGGCAGGCACTCGACAGGCTCACTCACTCACTTACTCAGTCGCCACCATCACAACCACCACCACGAACACCGCCGCTTTAAAATACAATGTTTAATGTTCCTTCAAGGCAGGATCTGTTCTGTGGTAGTACTCATCAAAAAATATATTATAATGTTTTTATAATGCATCTGATCAAAATCTCAAAGGGTGAGTTGTGGCTTTGATTTTGATTTGATCCATTCTAATATATCCCTGTGTGAAGTGTGCACTGCAGTGCAAGTGCAGCAGTCAGTAGCTTGTGTCGTTTAGCTATTGCCACTACTTACTTTCAACTGGTTGGTTGCTCCATTAGTTTAATACTACAACTATTACTACTGCATGTGATTTCAATTTAGGAGAAGAAGTATATTTTTTATAGATTTTTTTATCTGCCAGGATCCTTGTAAGTAAGTAAGTAAGTAGCATCACACGAATTTTTTTTTAAAAAGTCGACATTCGACATATGAGCAGTTGATTTGAAACCTTGGTTGCTCTCAGATGTGTGGAGTGTGTAGTGGTGCAGGGAGGACTTGATCATAATTGAAAAAAAATTGTGGGGATAGGATAGCTATAGGAGTGGAATAATGAAGCATTGAAAACAGTTTATCGGTTTTGTTTTGTGCAAGTCATAGTTAGTAGGCACCTGCAGCAAGGTGATCTATGAATCTTGACTAACATTGTGTATGTATGTGTGTAAATCCGCATCCTCAAAAGCTGAAAAAGAAAGGAACGGAGGAGAGCTGTCACTTGTCACATTTTTGTCAGCTCAGTAGGTAGTAGTATTAATAGTACTACGTATCAGTTTGATCATTGGCTTGGCTTGATTTGGTTGGAGTAAAGTTAAAGGGAGATGTGCTCACGGCACACAGGTAGGATGTACGATGTACCCATTTAGGATTTTAAGGTAAAAGTGGTCTGGTGTGGACTTTTTTTCAATGTGGTCATATAGTCATAGTCATATCGTGACAATGTTACTCTTTAATAATGTTTCAACAACGACATTATTATCATCACTAAATGGAAAAAAAGGGTCGCAGTCTTCAACATCGTCTTGCTTGATTTGTGAGATGTGCTGATGTGGTGTTGGAGGTGCACGGAGTGACAAAAAAGAAAGAAAACAAAAAATTAGGCATAGATAAAAAAAGCCACTATATAGCTTTTCCTTTTCTTCTGAGAATTCTCTCTCGCACTCGAGCTCGACAATATTCGTTTCGAAAATTGTGCAGTTGTCGGTTGTCGTGAGTCGACACGGGGGTGCTGCTGCTTGTGGAGTGGAGTAGTGGAGTTGGCCTGTTCTTGATTTAATTTGAATTGTTTGTGATGTGGTGGTGGTGATGACCAACCTTTTTCGGACAACTTGTCACTTAAGTCAACTTGGCAAGAGAGGCAAGCGGAATTAAAAAAGTGGAGAGGAATAAAAGTTAGTTTATTATTGCGGAAAGTGTGGCATAGCATCAGTGACAATGGCCATTTTGGATGGAAAGGGCTCATGCTGGCTGACCTGAACTCTTGAATCTGAATAGAATCGTTTCAATAAGAATAAAAACAAAAGTTGACGTTTTTAGTTTTCTGAGCAGGAACTGAGTCAAGGAGAGAATATATTGATAAAAATACTAAGCAAAGGCACATAATTTTGTTCAAGTTTTAATTAAGTCCGGGTGATGACAAATTCTTCTCAAGTTTGATTGTGAAAAAAAACAAATGTGAAAAACCAGAACGAAAAATGTTCGACCATAAGCCCAAACCTCACAGCTACGCACATCCACCTCACCATCATGCATACGTTGCTGCGTAAGTGCACCTTTGAACTAAATATTTAGTAAATTACAGCAATTGAAAAACATAAATTGTAAATGAGCCTGAAATTGTGAATTATTCTAACTAACTTTTACAAAGAGCATATAGGTAATA
>JAHZNI010001051.1:0-10602 GCA_027744415.1 Seira ritae
ATGTAAACATTCGAGCCCATTTAAAAATGTACACAATATCCATGATGGATAAATTCATGATTTGGATATTTACATGTAAAAACATGTTTTATCCATGTATAAATCCATGTAAGAGTTTATCCATAATCATTCACTGGTTAACCAAAACTCGTGTCGTTTGTTCCCTGTCGAGTTACTTAAAAGAAATAACATGAATGTTTGACAAATATAAAGCATTTTGTAAACAGCGATGATGTGAAGAAGCAGCAGTGTTTGTGGAGTCACAAGCATTAAAACCAATCAACTGCATTCAATATTATTTGTGTCGCTCTATTACGGGAATGCCCGTGGCTCTTGTATAATATTAGGAAACGTGATATGATAAACCGTCGCAGGACAAATTTTTCGCTTCTTTAAAATTAGTTTTGAAGAAAATAGGGATATTCCTCAGTTCAATATTGCAGCCAACTTGCCGTAGATTTCACCTAGAAACAGAAATATGGTCGTTTTGAAAGAGACAGAAACTATTGCAAATATGTTACGGACAGTTTTTTACACACTTTTTGGTTTTTACATGTTTACACTCTGGCTTTTGTTTGTGGTCTTCATCACGTTTCCCACAATACTGTATCAGTTATTTTTGACAAAAATTATCGTACCAGTATTTAATCCACCCGAAATTGTAAAAGTTGTAAGCGGTGTTGGACATGCAATCGCAACAGAGTTTATCAGCTCTTACGGAAAAAACGCTTCTCGCTGTTCTAACGTGGTAGCAAAAATTATGGACGGACACATCAATTTAGATAGTTTTAAAAACGAATTAAAGAACAGATGGATTGAGGCTGTTGATAAGACGTCTGGTCGATTAAAGTATCCAGAACTAAAATTTTATATTGACCAGTGGATGGGATTTATGTTCTGGAAAGTGGATGCCAATTTTCACATTAACAAACATATTTTCGTGCACAATTTAGACAAGGCTTCAACTGCACTTGAATCTCAGCGGTTTGTAGACGCTTTAGTTGAGGATCTATTAAATAAGCCATATCAATCAAGGCAGAGTCCCTGGGAAATTCACCTAGTTTTTATTTCCAGTTATCCTGAACTATCCCCCAACGGAAATAAAACTGTGCTCTTGTTTCGAGTTCACCACGCAATGGCAGATGGCTTCTCAGTGTTTCAAATGTTTTTTGAGGGCCTTTCCTATGGCAAAGTGAGCTATCCCCCTCCGCGAAAGGATACGAGTTTGACATCATTTCCAAAACGTATACTAAAAACTTTAACATTGCCCTTCGTGTATGCCCACGACTTAGGCAAAGAGCTCAGTTCATTAGTTTTCTCCAGTCAAACACCATGGCATTGTCCAGATCAAATTAAGACTGGGCGTCAATTATATATTCGGTCTCCCATCATTCCATTAGACAAAGTAAAATTTATTAAGAATAAGATGGGATGTAACTTTTCATCTGTCCTCATTTCAAGCATTTCCGCCGGAGTTGCTCAGTCATTCAAATTAAAGGGATTCAAGGCAAAAAATGGGACATTTTGTATCTTGTATGTTCTTCCGCTACACGGGCATCCAGAAACGTTGAGCAATCATATGTTAGCAAGTTACATAAAGAATAGAATAGAATAAATTTACAACAGTTCTACTTACTAATTTTACAATTTCTTTTGACTAGGACTGGAACGGTGCTGGACGTTTCCACTGAAACATGCCTTAGCCCAATGCAGAGACTCTCTATTACCGAGGAGACTTATAGAAAGTCCGTGTCGTCTACAATTCCTTTGATTGTGCCTATTTTTATGAGGACCGTTTCAGTTCAGTTGGCTCCCTTGAGTCGATACTTTTCAAAAATTCGATTTATTGCGTCCGCTGTATCTAACTTTCGAGGTCAAATGCAACCCACTTGGATTACTAACGCAAAGGTGTTGACTTCCCATGCTTGTACCGTCGGACTACACGGGGATGTTGGAGTAACGTTTTGCATCTTAGGCATTGAAAATCACGTTTATGTGTCTGTGACCGCAGAGGAGGCAGTAATGTCAAGAAATGAATTACAAACACTAATCAAAACAATATTGGATCATATTGATGAGCTGTATAACATTTCAAACACAATGGACTAGAAGCGGGTTTTCAGTACATGGATTTTTGGATGCGATTTCTTATATATTATAAAATCTTATATTTTCTATGATTTTATTGATCTTAGAATCAGATTCAAATATTTAGTATCGCCATCTTGGATAAATTTTAAGTGTATTCAACTATATCTCACACCGCGCAAAATTCAATTTTAAGTCTACTGAACAAAAAGATTTTAACTACAAATACGGGCAACGTACGTGTAATCAATGATAATTCGTATTCCAGACCTGTATTATATATTCACCTGATACGTCTGTGGAGTCCTATTAAAAAATTTACCACATAAAAGCTGAAAAAAATTTAATAAAATTCCTGCTTTGTAATTTTACCGGTAAATCACATTATTGCGAATGCATTCGCCTTGACGCAATTGCAATTTGCTCCATTCTTACCAAATGTAAAGATTTATTTAGTTTTAACATCATCAGCACATCAAACCAGAGTAGTGGTAGTGACGCCGACTAAATACCATACAAGAAGACTTACTATTTACAAACGGGTATTATAAACTAAACTAGGAACCCAGGAAACTCAAAAATAGGTAGCTGACGAAGATGTTTCTGTGCAAATTCTTTTTGCATTTTTGCAGCTGCCTACGCTCGCTTGCTTGGTTAGAAAATAAGCGAACCTCACATCAGTGACTCAGGCTGTGTGTAGTGAAAGTTACCTGGATAGTGCTTTACTTAATTATGCTATATGTGCTGCTAAAAGTGAATGGACAAGAAAAGGGTAGAATAAAGTCAAGAGAAAAGGTTAACGAAAAACCATACAAGAAGACTTACTATTTACAAACGGGTATTATAAACTAAACTAGGAACCCAGGAAACTCAAAAATAGGTAGCTGACGAAGATGTTTCTGTGCAAATTCTTTTTGCATTTTTTGCAGCTGCCTACGCTCGCTTGCTTGGTTAGAAAATAAGCGAACCTCACATCAGTGACTCAGGCTGTGTGTAGGTATGACATACCACGACCTACGCATTGCGAGATAATGGCGCCCACAGTTAATGATCATTAAAATTAAAAGTTCGGGATACAAAATTTTTTCGCAACTTCTTTACTCCGGTATGAGCATTTGTTAAACTACAATATGGTCTGAATTGTGAAAGCGTTTTGAAATATTCCGTCAAACCCGTTAAAGGTTACCCTTCTGTATTAATTTTATCGTTTATATTTTCTAGAAAAAAAATATGTATCCCATATTTTTTTCAAGGAATGAAATCAGTACACGACTGCAACAAAATACTATAAAAATCGTTGAATGAGGGTTGCACAGAAGACAAAATCTTCGTCGGCTGGGTTCCGATTCCACACAGAATTCTTAAGTCCTACAGATATATCGCCAATACTTGATTCACTGGTTATTAGTGTTTATGTACCATTTTGCATTCATAGGTATTTTTCCGATAAATGTAACGTAAATGCAGTGCAAATTCAATGTATCGGTGCCCTGACACCAGTTTGTTTACTACAAAACCGATGATGATCATTATGATTCCCGTTTTTAGACAGCACGTCTTCTTTTACTATACACAAGGACGACCATTGCTAGAATAATGACGTCGTAGTAATTTCGCATCTCCTACTGGAGCATTAGCTTAAGTGCTTAACTGTTTTTAGGTCCATACACGTAACGTATACTTTGCGAACATTTTGATGTGTAGAACATGATATCTCGTTTGCCTCGGAGTTATAGGCGGCGCCACCGAGTTGGCTATCAGTCCATCTTAAAATCTTCCATCTTTATGATCAATTAAACAGACTGGAATTAATCAAATGAGGTTTTTAAATAACGGGTAACCCTATGGCCCCACCTGTAACAAAATCATGGGTAAGCGCATGCTCAGAAATAATATTGATTTAGATCATTAAGACAGCCATCATACAGTTTGTAATTCTTGACGTCAGAGAGAATTTGAACTTCTCATATAAAACCCACAACTAAAAAGATCGAAAAAAAATTTCAAATATCCACAAAATTAGAATAATTATGTCGTTGGGTAAACATTTTTTATTTATAAATACTTGTTAAGTAACAATAATAGGTATTTGCGAATACATGTTACTGTCCGTATCTCAGTATCTCCATATCAATTCTTTTATTTTTAGTATATAGATTCACAAGCAAAGCGATTATTAGAGACGGCGTGGGCTAACCGCTCTACGGTTTCTTTCATTCACACTGTCGGCTAGCGATGATCACTTAAAGTGTTCGAAATCAGGAATATTGAGAATACTACGAGTATGTTCAAATGAAATGTTTCGAATCGTGTGCACAAAGGGTCATCTGCCACAAATCAAATGCAACTAAAAATATAAACGCCAAAGAGGACAACTGCCCGACGGCTTTACGGTCCAATGCAACTGATTAGATGATTTTCAAATAATGTCAGGGATTTAAAACTTAAGAACTCAGGGCCTCTGCTTATATATCTTGCTGGCGTCTTGTCGCAGTCATCATCTGTCTCAGAAGACGACTAGTGTTGAGCTGTGAGCGTTCCTTATTATCCGTTGCTACATAAAAATGCAAAGGATCAACAATTAGTTCAAACCCGAGAGTTATTTATTGTTATCATAATAGTGTCAAACCTCTTTAGAGTCCGAGTTCATGACAGCCAAAATATATTTGAAGATAAAGTAGGTCCAAAACAAGGCTGGTGTAATCGTAATTTTCGTCTTGAGTTGAACTTTGGGTTGAAACTCTGAAAAAGGCGGAGCTTACTAGAGTGGGAACCTGCCTGGTTAATTGAATGGCGACATGATGCAATAAATCGCGTGCGGCATCAACACTACCGCAACACACCCCGTATTCTACAATATGTACTAAATTATTTTGATAAAAATCATTTTATGCTGCATATATATGTACTGAATGAATATAACTTAATTTTATTAATTATCAATTACAAAGTTGACGATGTAGATTGCTCGAGAGACAGTAATCGAAAAGTGTTTCTTCAAAGGGGCTATCCATAAAATACGTAACAAAAGAGGGGATACGGGGGTGTCTCGGTGTACCTATCTTGCCCATGTTAAAGCCCCTATCCTATTTTATGGACTCAGCCCCAAATGTGAGGTTCCGTAGCTCTTCCACTAATCCCGAATGCATTTTGCCCGAATATCCAGTGGTGAGAAAGTGTATCAGCCAAATTATTCTAACTGTAAATCATGCATTTGAATTTTGTCTCAAACAAATATATTACCTACTTTATAACCAGTGATAATTTTTGCGAAATAATACTACATCTTTTCAGCAAAAAATCGAAAATTCCCAAGTGCCTGAAGCTATGAAAATCGCTTAAATCATTCCTCTTCCAAAAAAGGATGTGATACGTAGCCTGTCTGATCTTCGTCCAATATCAATTCTTCCCGTCATCTCAAAACCTTTCGAAAAATGTCTTTACATTCAACTCCAAACCTACTTCTACAGCAATAACCTGTTTTCTGAATACCAATTCGGTTTCAAACGAAATCACTCCACTACGTACGCTGAATTCTTTGCCGTATCGTACGCCCAGGAAGCAATTCAAAAGCGAGCGTTTTGTTCAAATCTTCTGTTAGATGCGGCAAAGGCCTTTGACACTGTCAATAGGCAACTTCTTTCCAACAAATTACACTCGTTAGGTATTGGCCATAGCCTCATCATGGATTACCATAACAACCGTCACCAGTTTGTCCTACCCAACTCTTCAAGCTCCAACCTATGCGAAATCTCCAGAGGTCTCCTACAAGGATCCATTCTAGCGGGAATCCTATTCTTGTGTTTCATTGATTCTCTACCGCGCATTCAAATAGACGATCCAATTGTACTGTATGCCGACGACACACAGACATTAAAACATTAATAATCCTGCGACCTCCACCCAGTCAGCAGACCTCAATCAAAACAGCGATACGATTCATGAATGGTTCACTGACAATGATCTTTCACTTAACGCAGCTAAGTCTGAACTCATGATACATTGTCACCGCAGAGATGTGGATCTTACAAAATCCATTACCGTTGAAATTGGAGGAAACACTATCAAACCGTCTCACTGTGTAAAAAGCCTTGGACTAATAAAAGATCAATATTTTACATGGAAACCCCACATCAAGACGCTGTCGGCATGCTGCAGCAAAATTTTATGGAAACTTCGAAGTCTAAAGTCTCTAGTGAGCCCCCTCAACCTCAAGCGCATTGCTGAAGCTATTCTCTTACCCAAAATGTACTACATGATCCTCCTGTGGGGATCATGTCAGTCTGAAGTGATGAAACCCATCTCCAAGATTTTTAGATCAGCAAAACGACTAATTCAAGACAACCCTATTGGTGTAAAGGCAGACTGGTTTGACCCACCATCGATGTATAAATATGAACTGTGGTGCTTCACATACAAATCCTATCATCAACTACTTCCCCCTCTCTTCAACAACCTTGTGATAAAAGATGCAATCCTACAAACCTGCACCAGACAAGGTGAAAAATTCTGCGTTAACAGTAAATATTCATTTGAGAATGAAATGCAACTTATTATATTCACTGCTTGGTGCGAGATCCCAAGGGGCCTGCTTGACTCATCCTTGTTTTTAATCTTTAAATACAATTGCAAAAAATTCTTGTTACTTGAAATGGAAAAGGCCTTTTGGATGTGACCTATCTTGTATAGACGATGTGATAAATGATGTTCGCAAACTCTTTACATTACGATAAAATCTTATTTATAATTATTAGGTGTCTTATATTTAACAATAGTTACATTTGTAGTATCACGTAGAATAATTTACTCTTAGTGTTTCAGAACTCTGCGCGCTCTGAATTTTTACGACTGGGATAATACCCTTGGTATGTAAGTGCATGGGCAAGCGCGAGTTATGTTACCACGTGCACTGCTTCAATATGTACTATTTGACTCAATTTAAATTTACTCTCAGTGTTTCAGAACTCTGCGCGCTCTGAATTTTTACGACTGGGATAATACCCTTGGTATGTAAGTGCATGAGCAAGCGCGAGTTATGTTACCACGTGCACTGCTTCAATACGTACCATTTGACTCAATTTATTTGTAACGCCATTCGAAAAACTTAAACCATTGAATTGAGATATAAGCAATGTATCATGTTTTAACTCTATTTCGCTATAAATATATCTTAAACTTTTGCCAGTTAATGTCAGAACGCGGGTCCGCGGTTTTAACTGTGAATAAATAAATAAATAAATGTACATATGCAATGAATCTCATTCTCGCCTCTGCAGGTAAAGAATGAAACGAATGAATGAATGCAGAAAAATGATTGAATGCATGCATGTAAGCATCAGCTCAGTAAAATGTTGCATTTTTTAAAAAAATTTATTTTCAAACCAATATTTAGATCATAATGGTAAAAATCAATGCTTTTGCTTATTACATCCTAGTAAATAGAAAACATTATTTATTTAAGTGTGTGGTGTAAATCGTCGTGTTTATGAGGAGATCTACATAAAATGCTTAATTCCATAAACATAGGTATTTCTATTACAAAACCAGTCTGCTACAAACAAGATTTAATCAACTTAATTCTATTTTTTTCTTAGGTGTGTTGTGCTTTAAAAAAGTGCCTGCAATTCCAGTGAACATTATGTTGCTAAATTAACATCATTTGGGTGCTTGTATCAGTGCTAAATATTTTGTTTGCAAAATTCAACAAATTTTTATAGTACGCGTGCATCAAAAAATCTACGTATAATGTGTTTTCTCCAAATACTCTACCTTTCAATTGGAATCGAATTTCAATGGAATCATTTTCAAAAAAATCTTTAAATCTATAACATCTTTAAATGAGCTTCTTTCCTTGCTAAGTTAATTTCCCTTGCTAAAAATTCATCCTTTCACACTAGTACAAGATTACATAAATTCCTTCATATTTTTTCTTGTTTCTTTTCCTTGCCTCCTGCTACTGCTTAATCATAACTTTTTTCCAAGTAAACAGTAATCTCATCATCATCCAAAACTCTAAGTTCCTCCACACTCATCAAAACATCGTCGTTCAATACATGAGAGCGTGGCAGATCATTGAAATCGTAAACAATTCCCATGTTAGGGAGAGGAGATGAGTAGCCCTGAGGCAAGGCAATGCTCTCACTTTCATATGTAAAAAGGGGTGTAGGGTCAAATTGGGCTATACTGGCATGTTTTTCCCTGCGCCCGTGTGGACGGCTCTGGCTCCTGTTGCAAATGTGCATTGACGAAGGGAAAAAGCTTTGCGTACTTATATGGACAAAGTTTTTCATGCTTTTTCATCTCAACGAAAGAGAGCAAGTCTTCCCCACAATAATAACAAACGGTGTGAGTTTTTTTATGCTTACAAAATGCATCATAAGTCCAGAGCTTTACACTGCATCTCATGCACTCACCTCCTCCAAAATAAGTTGCTTCATAAAGAAAAAGCATTTTTTCGGTCGAGAATGCCTTCCCAAAATTAATAAAGTCGTAATCATGATCGATCATGAAATGAGTGCAAAGTAAGTTTTCATTTTCAAAGGTAATGTCACAAACATAACAATGCCTTTCCCGTTTCAAGTGACACAGCTCCAGCTCAATGTGAGTATTTAGTAATTTTTTGCTGTCAAAAGGCTGACAGCAATAAGAGCATGAATACTTCAGTTTGCACTCATGAACAACTTGGTGTTTATAAGCAGTATTGCATGCAGAGCATAAGGCATGCATGTGCTTGATAAGGAGATGCAACTTGTACGTTTTAATTCCAATGATGATGTTGGGGCAAAGCGAGCAAGGAAAAGAAACCTTTTTCTCTGTTGTTTTTTTCTCTACCTCCCTATCCTGAATTTCAATTTTTTTCGGCAAAGCATGTTTTGAAACAATTGAGAACTCCATTCTTACCTTCACACTCCGTCAAACAATTCATGCATTTCACTTTACGGAAGACATTCTTACTGTACCGTATCTCGTGTAGATAGTTTGCAATGCTGCTAACATCTCGTTCTGCAAACTTTTCAAGCAGATTCTTGATGCAAGTGCTCATATGCTCCTTTGTGTCAGTAAAAGTATGATGACAAATCATGCAAAAAACGTTCTTCTTGTCCTTTTGACGGGTTGGTCTGGACGCAGCGGGTGGCAGTGACGGTGGTGGTGGTGGTGGAGGAGGAGGCGGAGGTACAAAAGAGGCATAGTATTGGGAACGCTCCATCTAAAATGTATAAAGGCAAATATTATTATTATGATCGTTTCATGTACATATTCTTCTAGAAAAAAATATGTGTGCATCACATCATCATGTTCACACATTGCGTTGCATGAAAGTGGAAAAAAATGTGTGAAATCTACTGCATATTACTGTGAAAATTTTTTCTGAAAATATCTAGCTCGAGCACAATGAATTAGTTTGCACAAGCTTGAATGCATCACATCTTTGTATTATCATGACCATGCACACACACATTGCATTCCATGAAATAAGAAAAAATTGAGAGAGAGGAAGAGGGAAGAGCAAACAAATAATAGTTAACTTGCCTTCAGCGGGTGAATGTGGCTCAGCTCTGTCCTAGTCTGGTCTGGCTTGGCCTGCGCTGCTGTGGCCTGGCTTGGTCCTGCCTGGCTTGGCCTGCTATGCTGTGAAATCAAATACTGAGGTGGTGGTGGTGGTGAACCCGAGCTACAGAAAAGTGAAAAGAAATATGAATTATCGTTTTCCATAAAAATTCTTCATAGTTCTTCATCGCAAATCAATTTTAAAAAAATGAATCAGAATTTAGTAAAATTGTATAATTACCTGATTGATGGCTGCACACTCACAAAATCAGAGACGCAGAAATTTGCTCTTCTAAAACTGAATTGTCTTCGTCCAAATACTGTATGTATTTAACTTTAATGCGAGAGTCGAAGCACTCAAAGAAAAGAACAACTTTTCTGCAATTTCCTACTTGTTGATAAAACACCACTAAATCGGATAGAATATTTGCTCCAGCTTCTTCCATCTCAACAGGTCAACTTCAAAATTGGAAATGAGGAGACTTCGCGCAGTCCCCTTTTATATGTTTCGATCCGAATGACGCTTTCCCAAAATATCCGAAATTAATGCAACGTATTTTTAAAAAACAACGGAACTTCTGGAGACAACATTGCAGTTGTTTCCGGTTTTGAATGTTGAATTCGCCACAAATTACATAATTAATCAATATTTTGAATTCAAGCATCTGCAAGTGTAAATGCAATTAGGCCAGGTAAAACAAACGTTTGAATTTATCCATGCATGACATTTTCACCACTGCAGTGAAAATATTTTAAATCACATGGTAAATTGACAAAGCCAGGCCATGGGAAAACATTTTAAAAATCGTATAAGGGAGCTTCCATAAAGAAGCTTCGATAAAAAAACGAGTTTTAGAAGACCCCCCTCCCCTTTGTTCGGTTTTTGTCATTTACCAGTACATTGTATGTCACGCCAGGCTGGGACCCCACCCCCCCTAAATTACCGAAGCTTCTTTATGGAAGCTC
>JAHZNI010001052.1:0-10904 GCA_027744415.1 Seira ritae
TCATAGTCATGTCATGTGCACTTTTTTCTGCTTGCATCGGTATCGACAATCGGCATCATCGGCACTCGGTAAGTGCCATTTAAGTTTTACAGGATTGATGCATGTAGTATTCTGGGGGGGAAGAGAACGGAGTGCATAACCGTGGTCGTGCCCTGCATGAGTAATTTTATTGATGAAAAAATAAAAAATAGACACGATCGGTCTTATTATTGTCATATGTATTTCCCTCTGAAACGATGAAGCTGAGAAGCTAAATGAAGATTTGTGTAATGACGATGACGATGATAAATATAGTAATTAGGTAAGCATGCGCGGGAACCAGAAACGGGAAAGATGTGATGTAATAGAAATATGTTAAAATAAATTTTAGGCAATTTTTAGTTTTATTGCTGCTAAAAATGATAATTCGCTGACATTGAAATTGAATTATTGAAGATTGAAGACTATTTCCAGGAGAAAATGCAGAGGATGAAATAAATGAGCAAAAAGCAAGGACAAGGCCATTTGACATGTTTCTAATTTGAATTTTAAGAAAATGAAGAAAAACAGTGAGTAGCATAAATTCATGCAAATTACTTCCTGATTTCTCTCGCATGCGTTATAATAATTACGCACGATACATAATTAGTAATCATTAGTCGCGCTTACTTTGCACGGTGCACGGAAAATCAAAATTAATTAGGCTATAAAAATGTAAGCAATTTGCTTTTCCAATAATTAGTATTTGATTTGAATCTTAGCAAAATACTTGCAGTTAAACTAGAACTCTAAGCAATTCAAAATATGGACACGGTCGGTACTGAAAATCCTTTTCGCTTTTCTCAACTTTAACTATAGACATTTTAAATACCTTTTCGGAATAAATCAACTTTGAAAAAAAAAATTGAAATCGGTGGTAGCGTTAAGAAATGTATTAACTTTAGAGGTTTCCGGACCCGTACGGGTGACATACAAACCACTTGTGCTACATGCTTTTTTTTTCCTTAGAAATCTCCCTAAGAAACGAATGAATGACTCGTGGTTGAAAAATACTTACAGTTAAACAAGAACTCTAAGCAATTCAAAATATGGACACGGTCGGTACTGAAAATCCTTTTTGCTTTTCTCAACTTTAACTAGACATTTTAAATACCTTTTCGGAATCATATTCAGGTACCGCTGGTCATATCTTTCCTCATCGGCGTGATCCTAGCATCCGTCGAATCTTCCCCAACGAACATAACCACAACCATATCCGTGGATTTGGATTCAAATTCAACCGAGTTATCCTCCCCCAACAGGACAGGAAAGCTTTTGGGACTGGATGCCGCATTAGGACTCGCACCTGTAGCTCCATACTATCCCTATCCTGGAGTTTTGACAAATCCCTTGTGCTATCCTCCTTACGGCGGTTTGGGATATCCCCTTGTAAATTGCGGAGCGTCATACTGGGGACGATTGTAACAGAATAGTTAATCAGTCCTCACGAAAAACAAATAAAAAATGCGTACATAGCTGACAAGTGAGATTTTTTTAAATTTTATTATATCACGTCCTTCCCATAATATATTTCTTTCCTAATGCTCGAATCACTCATCGAGTCTTGGTCATGAATGGAGCTCGTCATCGTCATCGATAATCATCTAGAAAATATATTCTTTGAGAACATATTACTCAACAAGCTTCATCATCATCATCCCTTCATCCGTCCGTATCCTTGTCCTGATAATTTTGTTTCTCGTTATTTCATCATCAGCATCTTTACCTGTACATATGTCTGTCATTCATTTTCATTATCAATATCATTATCAAAGAAATCAAATATTATAATAGCATCATTTTTATTTTTTCTACAAAGAGTAATTCATGAAAGTGAAAAGGTGACATTGTTTAATTGAAAAAAATATATAATAATATAATAGAATGGAGTACAATATTTTTGTTTGCATATTGCAACAAGAAAATGAACCTGACAATGACTATGACTCTATGACTGTATGGCAAACAAATAAATGAATGAATTGTTCAACATGACATGAACATTTGTTGACGTTGACATAATGTAATTATGCTACAAATTTGCATGCAGCATAATATTTTTCCTGTTTAGAATCAGAACTCCCATTGCGTTGAAGTTGAAGGAATATACATTTATGCAGTGGAGCCCGTAAAACGAATTGTTTTGGTTGGTTCGTACTTCATACTCGTACCTGAGCCAGAGCCGGAATATGTACATATTTTTCATGAAATTAGATGTCTCATGAGAAAAAATAGTATTTTCCTTGAAAATTCAATAAGATAACATGACATATGTATGTATACCTGAAGAAAATCAAGAAATCAATTAATGTGCTCAAGTGGAACTGTCGACTTTCTAAAAAAAGGAAGATGGTTTTAATTTATAGCTGTACCTACTAAATTAATTGTCATCAAATCAATGGCCATGTCATGACATGACTATGACTGCTCATCATATTGGGTTCTATCAGATGAAGTTAATCACGATTTAATCGTACAGGTTTCTGCCTTTACCATTAATAATTAATGATTTTAAGATAGGAATTTCTTACATTTTCCGCGGTAGGGCAACTACCTAAGCCCAGGATTACCTACCTATTGCGTTTTGCAAAATTATTATTATTAAATAAAAATTGCTTGAATATTTGTGATAATCGATTTGATCTTATTTCTATAATTTTCCTCTAATTCGTCATCAGAAAGCTAAGGGGGAAGTGTCAAGAAACAGTCATTTTTGTTACAGAGGAAAGGATCATTTTAAGAAGGCAAAAAGGTAATAAAAGTAAATTGTTCCTGTTGACGTGATAATTTTTGTAAGTGACAAAAAGAGTAGAACTTAAAGAGAAGTACTTTATGTAATTCTAAAGCCTATTAAATTGTTCTAGTTCCTGTTGGAAAATGATTTCTGAAAAAAATGATTAAAATCTAAAATTCTCAACTCGTCTAGACTAGATCTAGAAAAAGGGCATTGAGGCTATGGGGCAATGTGAGATCACAGATTTATGTACCTGTTCTGTGTTTTATTTAATAATTAATAACCATGAATGAGTGCAAGTTAATTACCTACCTTTTTTCTTAGCTTTTTACACACATTATGAAGCAAGAGAATTTTTTGCGTCTAGTTTTTTCGAATAGTTGACCCATCTCCCACGACCATAGTCAATAGTCTACGACTTTTCATTCATTCATGATATTCCTCAGAAAAATAAATTAACAAATTAATGACACATGTACTATAATAATGGAAGGTGTTATAATGTCCACAGACTAAAAGCATCCACTCCACTCCACAATCCACACGTACTTATGTAGATATAGTTCCTTTTGAGCTTTTGAATTGAAAAGACGATTTAGCAATAAAAAATGCATTTAAGTTCCTTGTCGCTTGTTGACAGTCTAACAATGCCCAGTATAAAATGCAATATTTCACAAAAAGTATGAGCAATGCATAATGCTAATGCTCAATGCGTAATTTTTCTATTAAGGATGTGATGGAGTATAAAATTAATTTTCTTACACCTTTCCTGTCCTGACTCACTCAGTCAGTGAGTTGAAGTGAGGCAATTCGCAATTGATACTTTATGGCTATTATTATTATGCCATACTGTTCATTAACTCCTGCTGTGTGTACCCCTTGACACTAGCAGAGTGGCTGATTAATTGCTAATTGTCTGGGATTTGCAAACTCCTTAAAGCACACTGAATTGAATTGACATGGACATGAGCTAAGTATATGGGCAACTCTGCTTTTGTAACGGGATTTTCTAAAGAGGCGAAAAAAATATCTATTAATTCTGAGGCAATTTTTTAAATGGATTGAATGCATTTAAACTGAGCGATAGGGATGAAATATACCTAAGTGGCATGTTTTATTTTCCAGGAACCTGACCTGATAAGGGATTGAGGAGATGATATGATAAGTTTAAGCTAGAAACGACCAAGTCGCAATCGCAAATAAATTGAAAGGACTTAATGAAAATGAGAATATAGCAGCGCTACAGATGCCAATTGAGATGGACATCATACAGCAGCACTTGAGTTATTACAACGAAGATGAATAATCAGAGCAAAGTTACGACACAGAGACCGCATTCGATTCCCAAATCAATGCCCTTAGGAAATAAATTATACTTTAGTTATTTTAGCACCTCACAAATTGCAAAATGAATTTCATATAATGTGTATCAAATATGATGGATGATGATTCGAAAAACACACAAGAAAAAAAATTGCAATACTTTATGTTTCTACATTAGCATAATTAGAGGTGACGACTGCTACATTATAACTTGGCGAGGAGAGAATATAACTCCCATTATTTTTTATTTGAACATGACGTGACATGATATACTTACTTTATTTTCATCGATCATAATAAATTACTTTTAAAAACTCGACTGGATTACGTTACTAGACTTTTATAAAAGGGTATAATATTATCGTATGATTTCCTATATTTATTTTTTCATATTAATCATTTCTCGCCGATTGTTAATCACCGAAAATGATACGAATTACGTATGTATACGCATCAATGATCAGGAATTAGAGTCCTCCGTAGTTCTAGGTATTACGCAAGTTGGAGATAATTGGGTACAAGACAAGGTACGTAGATAAAAATTAAAAGGGATTGGAATGGACCTTTTCAATTCATTAGCGATACATAAAAAAAATTCGGCGACGGAATCAGATAAGTGTAAAAGGAATGACAAACAAAAATATTTAAAGTCAAAGTGAATGTTCGAGTTCGATTAAGAAAATACAGGGTGCGAGGAGGACAGGAGGAGTCGAGTCAGTATGTTTTACATAGCGGCAGATCCCTTGTCTTGCATGCGCGAAGAAACATAAAGACAAAAAAGAATTGGGTCACCTCTCTTCTTCCACTCACGAAAATGCATCTTAAAAATAGCAAATTATTTTTGAGCGATGCTATTAATGAACTCGATTTGATTCTTAAAAGGATATTGTATTTAAAATACATTTAAGAGTAGCAAAGAAAAGTAAAATCTTCAAAACTTCCTCCATTACATTCCTTAAAGCAAAATATAAAGCTATATCGAAAAAAGTTCAAGATTTAAGAAATAATTAAATCTATGGACTAATATGTACAAAACTAAAAGCATGCACATGCACGATTTCCTCAATCCAGTTCCAATCTGACTGTAAAAGGCTCACTGGCTTCCTCCTCTCCCGACGAGTAAGTCTCGCAAACTCTATAAGCAAATCTATTACTTTTCTTTGACTCCTCCAGAATTGGAGTGGGAGCATCAGCTTTAGTAGCCTTAGCGGAATTGAGAGCTTTTAAAGCACGGACGGGGTCTCGCGTTCTAACTTTATATTTCTTGGCAAAGCCCTTTACAACGGAGCCTATCACATCTAGAACTGCATCTTCGTTTTCAATGCGACCCTTTAGACCAGACCCAGAACCGGTGCCGGACATGGGAGTGGAAGGCAAAGGCAAAGTCGGGGGAGCTCTGCGAGGACGGACGGTTCGACGCTGGGGATGAGTTTGGAAGGTAAGTTTACGATTGTTATAAGCTGCACGCCATGATACGTCATTATCTTCTTTGGATTTGCACAGGCGCTTCTGGGGTTGTCGACCACGGCGGACGGGCTGGAGTTGAAGTGAACGAGAAATGTATATTAATTTAAATTAATTTCAGTAATTTTAATATTTTGGAACTAGAACTCACCTTGACTGGACTCGGGGAATAGTCAGAGCTGGAGCCAATGGAATATTCGAAGTTTTCATGAACCGTCGACCTAGAGGGTTTTCCATGGCGGTGGTAGTTATCATTTAATGGGACGGCATTTTCCTCTTCTTCGCCTTCATCTTCGGAATCGGATGGCACCTGTATTTCTGCAAGATGAAGTTGGGTTGGGGTAGGGTAAGAATTGTTCTTAAATGGAAGTAGACTTTTTAAAAATACTATTAATGCTTACTTGATTCCGGGAACAAGTTGATCGCAATTAAATAGAACATCTTATTCTTCCCAGAGTCGTCCGTATTCGGATCTCGTGCAGACTCTACGGTTCGCGGCCAGACGTACTTCATCTTGTTCTTCGAGTTCGAGGGACGAGTGTAAGCGTGTCCGGGGGGACTTGGACCTGTTAAAATCAAAATAATTCAACAAGTTTTTTTCATTAGGTCTTCATTCCCCTTCTTTCTGGAAACAAGTTCTTTTATTGTAATTGAATACCCTTCGTTATTTTTTTCTTATTTGACATCATCAAAATCCTCAGAGACTTCTTCTTATTCCCACAAATGATCGAGGATGAGGTTAGAGTTACGCCATTCGGAAGAGGTAAGATACTCGTAGCCGAGGCAGAAGCCGAAGCAGCAGTGGCCCTGGCTGTAGCCTGCTTGTCTGAACGCAAATGTACCGGCTGCAACTGTGGTTCGTGGTATGACACTTTCTTTGCAAGAGAGCGAGTTCTTCCCATTTTTACTCTCCGTGTTCTTCCCGTTCTCGGCTTCCGATTCAGAAATCTGAGATGCAGATGAAGGAGAAATGTATGGGGTGGCGGGTCTGTAAAGATCTAAAAGACCAATCATAATATGTACGTTTTAGCCTGAATTGTAATTCTTATCATCTTATGATCTTAATTGAGAACGAAAATAAGTCAAATGAAATGCAAATGAAATTGATTAAATTCATTAAAATGAAGTATCTACAGGAATTACAAGTGCGTAAAAAGACTGATCGATCAGCTGAAAAAATGCTCATCTTTCGAATGATGGAGTGATACGAATTTCTGTGATCGTAACAGGTCATGACGGCAGTAAGAGGAGGACTGCTGTTGCGAGAATAATTAAATGAGGAAATTAATTTTTCTCCTGGGAATCTCTAAATATACTAAAAAGCATCTAAAAAGTATAAAATCCGCCTGGCCCACGGATAAATTAAACATAATAAGAAACGACAGATAATATGAATGGTGGATGCGTGCATAAGTCATGTCATGGTCATATATATACGTGTAGATTAGATTTATGTATGTACGAACGTACGTCTACGTCACAATGTTTACATGCGAGATGTGAAAATTGCAAAAAGAGGAAAATAAATGGAAATTAATAAAATTGTTTCTAAAAAACCTTACCACTAAAATAAGTCTGATTCTGTCTTCAGGATGAATAATAATTCCCTCCGGAAAAGCTAATTACTAAAAAATATTCTTCGCACCGATACAGTTTTTTAGCAAAAAAAAAAGAAAATAAAAACTTCATTCAAATTTCACAATCCTTCATCTTCAACTCCAAATGAGAGAATGAGAGGCAAAATGATATTATGACGAATGATGATCAAAGAAGAGGAAGAGACGTTCGATTTGGAATTTAATATTTCACTGGGTAACAACACAATGAGCCCTGCAAAAAAAGTACTTCTGCACATACGATATGATATAATTTACATGAATTTTTTTCTGCAATGCCAAATTACTGGACTTCACGCTGCGCTGTTCACAGTTCACACATCTTCGCACTAAGAACAACAGACACACAGAAATCCAATCCAAATCCTTTCTCTGACTTTGTTCTAGATTCTCTTCATTTCTTTTCGCTTTCCGTTCTTTCCTTTATCGCTTTCGTCTCTCTCATCTGCATACTTCGCATCTCATCTCATGTCAACATGTCTGTAAATGGCTTCATTCATACATATGCCTGCATCTCACCTTGCCCCACTTTCAAAGCGGCAAACAAATGCTGTAGGGATTTACATGCTTTCTGGTCATAACAAACGTGCTTTGGATTTGGTGCTTTCCCTTTGAAGGACTACAGAGATGATAGTGGGCGGAAGATCAATTAAGGATAATTAAATTACTATTTTAATTGTGTTGCAGAAGAGGTTGACTGCTTAAGCATAATAAATTGCATTTAGAGTGCTGGCGTGATTTTGAGTTCAGTGGACCTTTAATTTGGACGGACACTTAATAAATGTTTTGGTTGGCGATTTAAATTGCTCCCATAATTGAATTCGACGTTATCATTTTTTTAATTGACTGTTGACGTGTTGACTGGCTAGCTTATATTTTTAATCGGTGCGTGAGTACTGACAGACCATGNGTTGGCGATTTAAATTGCTCCCATAATTGAATTCGACGTTATCATTTTTTTAATTGACTGTTGACGTGTTGACTGGCTAGCTTATATTTTTAATCGGTGCGTGAGTACTGACAGACCATGGCTGAGTTTGTGCAATTACGAAAGGAGAAGTGGACGGATCCTTTGAGGTTCTTGAGGAAGTTGGATCTTTTCAAACAATCCGAACTCAGGTAAGTTGCAGTAACTAAATTAATTAAATTAACTAGTAAACATTTTAGTGGATTATGTTGACGTCAGAACTAAGCTTGGCCTACAGTTAATAAAGCATCTTTATTGCAATTTGCAGTGTTCTCATCTCCAAAATTGAAGGCTTCGAGTACAAAATTCAGACGCCTAACAGGAAGCTGGAGGATGTGCTTGGTTATATTCAGTTTGAGTGTGAACTTCTCAAAACTATCCAAATCCGTAGGAAGGTTAGAATTCCTTTAAGCAACTGATAATTAAATTGCTATCTTAATTATGATTATAAAGTACCGAACTGCGGATTTGATTGATATTTTGATTTGATTTTTGTGATTCTTTTACAGAAAGCCGAACAGTTCGACCGGACTGACGAAATCGACAGGTTCATCTTTAACGAAATCTACAGCCAGTTTGGATCCGCCGAGATTAACTTTCAACACAGCCTTGATTACTGGAATGCGCGTCTCATGTTTATTGCTAAAGTTGTGGTAAGAACGTAATGAGGAGAATAGTATTTTTGACAGTTCTTGTTCTTGTGTTTGCAATTGTAGTTAATAATTTACTTTGGCCATTTCTTTTAATTTAGCCGAATGAGAACCGTGAAGTGGAATTCAACCGGATCTTCAGGAAAGCCCTTGATACTTGTGGAAGAGCTAATTTCGAACTGTACAGAAATTGCGTGGACTTCCTGTGGAATTTCCTTTCCACCTTCAAATTCAAGAAGCCTGTAAAGAAAAAAGCTAAATTGACGCGGGAGCGGAGAAATGTTTCGAGGATCATGAGCACCATCCGTGAGATAACGAAGGATGCCCTTAGGAACTTTTCTAGATCTCATGAAGCTCATATTTGGGTAGGGTTTCTCAATGGAACGGGAACGATGATAATTTGTTAACTCTTTTATGTTTCTCTCATCTCAAAATTAAATGTTCTTCCTTCTTCGTTTTAACTTGAATTGAATTTGAATTAGGTAATAACGACGGAGCTTCTCTATTTGACCAAACTACGAGACGAAGAAGAGCTCTCCGAAGACGCCCTTCAGGAAGAGATTGAAAAGACTGAAAGCCTCATTCACATACTTTCTAAAAACTTGATGGATAACTTCAAGGAAGCTTCCCCCTGTTTCCAGTTAATTGATGCCGTCAAGAAATACGATGTTCCACAAGCAAGTCAATTAGCTCGGAAGGTACATAATAAAATCCTGGAAATAAAGCCGAGGACTTTGGAAATATATGGTTGGCTTATTAGTAAATCCCTCGAGGAAAGAAGAGTCGAGTGAGTTCATTAGTTTGTTTACGATTCACTATTGAGTAGCTGTATAAATTATAAATAGCGATTGCAAGTAGTTCCGAATTTCGTTTTCTATTTCAGTGAATGTCTAGAAAGGGTAAATCAAGCATTATCCAGCCAGCTCCCCAGAGTCAAAGCCCTCAACATGTGTCTTGGAAAGTTGGATACGTTTTTAGAGGAATCGCTTAGGCCTAACAACGTGGGAGATTGTGATGAATTGACGCTAATGAAGATAATAGAGTTCTACACGAATCTGCTAGACAAAAATAATGGGGACTGGTCGGAGGTCATGTCAGAAAACTATCACATCAGTCGGGTATGCTTGATTATATAAATGACCTCTCTAAATATGACTAAGACAGGCATTTTATCTTGTACATTGTTTTCCGTTTAGATCAAATTCCTTAAATTAATTCAGCAGCTACAAATGGCAGAGGCAGATTCAGATAAGCAGGTCAACGGCTCCTCCTCAGTCTCCAGACAAATAATGTTGGATAAAGTTACTGAGTTTTCTGTGAAAAATCCCTTAAGATCTACCGTTATTCAGTCAGTTAAAAAGGTCCCCACTAGTTTCTATTTAGTTAGGGAGCGAATACATTTAATTCTATCGGAGAAGGGCGACTCCCTAAAACCCGCTGTAATTTTTAAATATCTGAAAGACTTGAATTTAGAAAGGCTTTTGCGTAGTAGCTCAGCAGATGAAAACAAAAACGAAGTCTGCAAACTTCTTTTTGTCATTTACTATTCATTCATTTCCTCGAAGAGATTGTCGAAAATGGTGGATAAGCTTCTGAAAATTCCTGGCACGGACGCAATCCGAATTATCCATTTGAAAAAGTTGTATCTAGAATCAATAGAGGCAGGCAGACAATTTTATGCGATGTTTAGGAATTTTACTAGTTGTTGGAAGTTGGCTGTTGAAGTGGTTGAAATCGAAACAAATATTTGTCGGGGTGGAGCCGTGTCGAAGGAATTTGGTTTGGCGATTGAAGATGCAACCAGGCTTGCGCAGACGTCATCAACAGGTACTAACACCATAACTTTTGTGGCATGAAACATGTTTTTATGCAGTGTCTCAATTTTGTTTCTTCATGCTTTCGTAGAACCTTGGAAAACGTGTGTCCTCAGTCTTCGCAGTTTGAAAAAAGAAAAAGAAGCTAATCAGTTACTGGAGCGAGCCCTTAAACTTTTTAATGTGGCAAAAGGCGAGGATATGGACGCGAAGCATAAAGAGTTGTTGATGCTGTCTAAATCCAGTCTATATTAAATTAAACAGTACTTTTTTATGTTTATTTGTTATCGTTTGCTGGCCTATATTAGTTTAAGAAAT
>JAHZNI010001053.1:0-10286 GCA_027744415.1 Seira ritae
ATCAATTCAAACTCTGATGATATGGATATGAATATGACTTGATTTGCGTGTGCCCTGCCTTCAACTCTTGTTTTTTTAGATA
The DNA here is from genome assembly GCA_027744415.1 of Seira ritae. Taxonomy (NCBI): domain Eukaryota; kingdom Metazoa; phylum Arthropoda; class Collembola; order Entomobryomorpha; family Entomobryidae; genus Seira; species Seira ritae. The sequence continues at coordinate 83 of JAHZNI010001053.1, forward strand.
ATATAATATAACATGTATATAACAGAGGGAAATATAACATGTGCTGATCTGATGAAATGCATTTGCCCAATAATAGTCAGGGTTCACAGGAGCTTCTTCAATTCAAAAAATAGCTTATTCCTCCTTTAATATTAGACTTGCATGAGGATTTTTTCACACAGGTTTTTTTCTGTCCCGTCCGACCCACACTTCAAGAAAGTTTAATAACAACTCCTCTCTTGCCATAATGGCGAGGAGGCACAAGTGTTTATTATGCCAATGGGTATGGGTATCGGTGGTAGTTTCGAAAGCCTTGTTATTGTTTACCTTCACAAATTATTCGTACGTGCCATAAAAAATACTCTAGATCAGTTGATATTGCTGCACATTTACTACTACTGCGTTTCATAATATGAAATAGAGTTGTTTGTTGTTTTCTTTGCCATTTGGTTCGTATGAAAAATAATAATGTCATTTCTTTTGCGTGGAAGCAACTTAATTAGTCATCCTGATTAAAAATTACGTAAATATTATTCCTCCTCACACTTATTTGCACGGAATATGCATTAGAACAATTACGGGTGGACTTTGGATGAGAAAAAGTGCTAACTTTCTAATGTCATAATTTGGATAAAAAAATGCGAGGAAAATCCAACAAAAATTATGTATTTGCAACCTTGTTAAAAATCCTTGTCTTGCAAATGATTATGGCATCTTTGTCTTAATGATTGCAGATTGCATTTAAAATGTCAAGTCATAAGATTACGTATGTAAATGATCAAAAATTATCATATTTACTACCTGAGGCTTTCTATCATACCAATTAATTATTTTAAGTACTACTACTACTGCACCTGCCTCAGTACCAGCACCTGTGTGAAAAATCCCAGTACATATAAAGCAGTGCGTATTTAAATTTCAAGGGGAAACTTTCCACTTACTTCCATTCAAAATCTAGTTCGTGTTCGTGCAAAACGCGCTTTTAGTGGTCTTAAGTTTCCTACGTCCCCCGAAGGAATAGAATCAAAACTGTAATAGTCATCACAGGTCTGGTTCTAGTTCTGGTCAATGATACCGATTCACGCAAAAAATATTCTTTAAGATAGCCTGAAGGACTGTGCCAGCCAGGGCAGAGCATGTGCTCTTTTTTCGAAAAGATTGAGAAGATATATTCCATCTTCATTTGCATTATTTCATTCAATCAGCAAACCTCATCTTTTGACTTGCACTTTGCTCTAATGACTTGCCATTCTGCGATGATGATGATTATCCTCATATTCTTTTCTCTCTTCCACGCTTCAAAGAATCTGAAGAAATGTGTCATTTTATAAATAATATTATATTATTTGAAAGATTCTTTGTTGTCACTTGGATTCAAATTCAAGTCGGCCATATTTTCAGCTTTATCAACCGAGAAATATGTAACAAAAGCGTAAATCTCATAACGCGCTATGCTATAAAAAATCCTTCGAAGAAACAAAATTCGTAAAGTTTTAAGCTTTACATTTTTTATTCGGGAAACCACAAAAGTATGAAAAGGGACCATTACCTGGTTGAAGCTTTGCAATCATCATCATGTAATACCTTAAGGGCGTATAGTTTGCTCTCTGTGACGATATGATCGAGATCGCAATTGTTACACAAAAATGTATTATTGCATTAGGTATAATATTATTTTATGATGACTATGAGCGTATATAGGCATGAGGAAGACGCTGCTCGGCTCTAGTGCGTTAAAATGAATGGCTAGCGTGTAAAGCGTATGCCGTATGCAATATGCAATGCATATACATCAAAATTTTGCTGAGAAAATATGACACACTGGTACATAATTACACCGACTCTTCTTTTTTTGCATTTGAATCAAAGAAAAGTTTTTTTATCTATTTTCTCGAGCATTAAGACTCATCCTCATCATCATCATGACTGGGGATTATGGATATAGGTAAAACCGCAGACAACAGTAAGGTAAGGTAATCATAATGACACATCATCATAATGCACAAGTGCATGAATGCATGCATGCACGCATACCGCCATAAGACATGAAGAACCGGAAACACACTCGTCATTATCATCCGCTATCTTATACTCTTTTTTTACTAGTGCAACAGAAACAGAATAATTTTCTGCTTTGCCTACATACCCACATCCCGTGGCTGTGTAAGATTTTTAAAAAAATAGTTTATTCCCTACAATACAATGTGCTTCGAGTATGACTGTATGTCCCTAAATCATATTAAAATATAAACTTAATATCTTCCCACATGATCAAAAAGATTGCTGATATTATGGGCTGATGCTGATGGAAATGGTGTACAGGATCCTATTAGTTTATTGACTTTGTTACAGCAAATATTCAGTGGGAATAAAAAAATTACTACATATATAGCCAATATGAAAGTTGATAGATAGGATAGAATGAAGAAAAAAAATGATTATTACGACAGAAAGACACGACACGAGGTCTTCACCCAGTGACTGACTCACTGACTGACAGACTTTTTTCCTTTGAAAAAAAATTGCAATATCCTCAAAGACTTTTTGACGCACAGGAACTTTTCCTTAATTGCGTTTGCCTTATCCTAATGTAAGTAATTGAAGGAGGTATGGTCAGTTCATTAACTTTTATCATTAAAACAATATTATAGTAGGTATTGGTAGGACATCCATGCATATTGTAATATGCAGTACCTCCTTTGGACGTGTTGCAACAATAAGTCATAAATTAGAATTATATTATTATTGTGTGTAGGGAGAAATGGACATGTACGCAGCATTCATATGGGGAATAAATTGTTTTGCGTGTTTTTACATCACATATTATTGCATCCCTCCTCCTCCTCGCCATTTGAAAAATAAAACTTCCTCGATCTTGTCTCAAGTTTTGTAGTACATATAAACTGCTGCTGCACCAGGAGGGCAGAGAATGAATTACGCTTGTTTAATCGTGTTCTTCTCTTCGAAAAAAGCCTACCTGTGCAATATCCGGTAATTTGAAGGAATTTTTTAGGAGGTATTCACCCTTCCATCCATCCATCACATCACCTCACATCACTCAAAGAAAACGATTGGTGTATCGTATGACATGACTAAGGAAATTATCGGGATAGATGGATGGATGAAATGAATCTTTTTGGTATTTAGCAAATTAAAAATTAATTTGATTTTGAAGAAAGCTGATGTGCTCTATGATTATACCTACATACTTAAATGTATAGGACAATACAGGATTTTGTTACTTGTTCTTGTAGCTACAATACATAATAATTGCTTAGATAATATTTTTTCTTTCATGAAGGTATCAGCATCCTGTATCGCTTTTTGTCTGTAGTTCCGTCGCCCACATTTTTCCCTAATGGATTGCATTACATCGCCTTATTTGAAAACCACAAGAGCACGTTTCTCGAAAAATTGGTGATTTATTACCGCATTATGTAATAAATGGGGAAATGATGTATTCTATTCTGCCTATACTCCTGCGTTGTTACGTGTAAAAAGTGTAAGCTCACACAAGACGACGACGGCATATTAGGTGGAGCTAAAGTTTTTAGGCAGTCAAGTCAAGAAGATTACAGTTAGCGAACTTACGCACAATTTTTTCAAGGCGCAAGTTTCAAGCTTGTTTTAGGAAGTTTTTTAGAAGAAAAAAATTATATAGTTTTGGGATTAGAGTATTCAGTATCAACAATTCACATCCACGACGGGGACAAGAAAATGAGCCAACCAGCCACTGCCACTATGTTACCACCATCGCCAGCAGCTTTGGGCCGGTGATGAGATAACTCGAACGGATTGACGACGACGAAGACGAAGAAGACGACGACACTTCGAAGCAAAAAAAGAGGTACCTACCAAGTGCATGTACATGAGCATGAGCTGGGGGTTTTTTTTGTTTTTGCCCATGAGAGTCTACAGAGATGGAGGCTTTAATGAAATGATAATTATTTACCTAGTTTGAGTTTATATAGCTTCCCTCATAAAAAAAAAGTTCAAACTGAGCTCTAGGGGAAGCATAATGTCCTATCTGCATGGCTCATCCTGTTTGAAAATGAGATGAGCTTTAGGAAAGATGGAAGAAGATGCACATGCAGAGCACTTGCTGTTACTTCATAACACCTGAGGAGGCTCGAAAGCGTTGATTGAAAAATAGGAGGAGGTGGTGTGCTGGTGGAGGAGAGTAATACTAGTGCAGAAGAAGAAGGAGTAACAAAAGTAGTCAGAATTTTTTTTCGACACTGACACACAGGAGGGTGAAAAAAACGGAAGAACACCAAGAGCCATGAAAAATGTCGAGATGAGTTTGAGATGGGTAGTGTTGTGTTGTTACGGGTAAGTGAGCTTGATCTTCATCTTCATAGCTTGATGCAACGCAATATGCAATGCATTATATTATGCGATGACTTTTGTAAAAAAAAATGCTACATGTGCATTGTGCATGCATCCAATGAAATGCATATTAGGCTAAGTAAAACATGAAAAATGTGCAAAGTCAAGGTTTATTTCTCTGAACATTAAATAAAGAATGGGAAATGATGATGATGCTGATGAACGTGTAAAGAGTAATTACAACTGAAAATTCCCCTCAGTTTCACGCTGCTTTCTTGACTTCTTTTTGGGGAAAGGAGGGCTCTTCAAAGCAATTTTGAAAAACTAAGAAAGGAGTGGATTGTTTTAATTTGACTGTTTGCATTTTTTTACAAGAAAGGTGGGAGGGATGTCACTGCTTTAGCTTGGGCTTACACCTGTGACAGGTGTATAATACGCTATCCTGTCACTCAAGCCTCTGAGCTTGACTCTGCCGGCGTAGTAGACGATGCACACGTAATAAATAAAATTGTGCATAATATTATTTAATGTTCCATTGGAATTAATGATTCATTGCATTGTGGATAAGCAATGCTAAAAAATTGCAAGGATAATATCCTTCATGTCTTATTGGTTTCTGGGAATAATTTCCTAGTGACGTAATAAATTATTTTTTGCAGAATTGAATTTAGACGGGTAACAGGTGATGCGTAGAGAAGTAAAATGTAAATAGGTTTGTTTCTAGTGACAGATTGAATATATTCTGAAACAACCGTTCTTTTGGTCACGAAAACCAACAAAATATAATATATCCATTGACCTACTAAAAAATCTCTCTCGTTGGACTTGGACAAGCATGACTGAGTTCGAGCAAACCCACCGAATTTGATTTTTAAATGACTGCTTTCAAAAGTCCGTTTAAAGTTTTGAATTGCTTCAATGTACTTATATTATCATCAATGGTCATCATCAAATCACACCTGTTACCTGTTACATTTTTCAATACTTTACATCTGTCTGTCTGTGCGGATAATCGATATTAATATGAAGAAATACTTTTATGAAATAAATGGCTTGCCTTTCATTTCTATTATTGTCATTGTCAGCAGCAGTGGAAAAGAGGCATTCTTTTGTTGAGCTTGATATCTCATCTCATCAAGTCATTGACAAAGACAAAAGTGCTAACGATGCTTGAATCGAAATGTTTAGAAGAAGTACCATTGGGTTTTATTATGAAGATTCTTTTGAAAAGTCCATTTCTCATTTTTTTATCTAATTCAAATTCAAATTGATAAAAAATATATATCTGAAGGAGTTGGAGTATAGTTTGGTGCCACCAACTTCGCCAAAGATTTATTTCCTTTATAATAGATCATTATTAGGTGGAACAGGCGGTGGAAATTTGAAAATACCTCCCGGAAGGCAGGTATGAGGTCGGCAATCTCTAATGATAACAATTTTTAGATTTTGAATGAGTGAGTAAGTACCATTCCCATAAAATAAAATCTTTGTTTTTGTTCTTCACGCACATTGCATCAATGTTGAGGAGTGAGTGCCGACTTAAAGGAATTGATAAAGAAATATAATGAACTGTTGAATGGATGGAGGGGACATATGTAGCTAGGCGCACGCATGCAATCCATTCGATGGTACTTGCTATCTACCTTCTTAGATAGTTAACGACTATTTTCTTTATCTGAAGTCACAAAAATTCACATTAATAGTTCCCTGATTTGAAGAGGAACGCCTGAGAGGAGTTGAGAATATATATTTTTTATTGTAATGACAGGTGAATTAAGCTGTAGATGAATTGCTTTATCTTTAAAAATATTATTATGATTGTAATGATGATGATGATAATGACGATTTTCTGCAATTGCGATTGCGATAGAGAAATACTGTATATCTGATGACGCTGAAAAGGCGTTCGGATATAAAAATTTGATTATGCCTTTGAGGGAGAACAAAACAAAAACAAGAGAGAGATCTCTAGAGAGCTCAACTCAATTGAGCTCTTGAGGATCTAACGTAACTTTGTCTGCTCATGAATATGCACACGAATTCTCAAGTGGAAGTCGAGAAGATATCCGAAAACACACTTGAACACATAAAATGTTAGACCAAGCTCTTCAAATTTAAGCTAAGGATCTGATTTTTTTCATAAAAATTAATGACCAAAAAGAAACATTTTTACCGTATGTAGGTATTATAAGTATTTACGCAATGCAACAATGAAGGTTCGTCTCGTTTATTTAGGTAGTACATAGTTTATTATAGTGCGTACGTGGTTTTTTCGGAAAGAGACTACAGGCTAATGTTATGAGCTCGTCGGAAAACCTCAATTTTTTATGAGTGGTCATCATCATCATCAACAATTACCCTGTGCAAACTGACAGTAAAATGATGAATGAGGCTCTTTGACATGACGTGTTATATAAAGTGTTTACAAATCCGCGATAAAAATAAAAACTAAAAAAATTTGTCTGAGAGAGTCTGTCTCTGTCTCTGAGACTTCTTTTCTTTCTGGTGAAATGTAAAACAAGCAGAATAGTAATAGTAATGGTAATAATGCACGTTTCTAACACACTTTGCACAATCGCACAACGGTATCCTATGCAGCGGTCCCGTTGTCCCTTTGCAAAAATGAGGAACACAGGATCCATAATATTATTCTTATTAATATTCTTGTAAGAAAATGAGCTACCTTTCTTTCGGATATTTTTTGAGAAGATTTTTTTGACAGGAAAGCAAGGATAGTGCACGCCGAAGCTATACACTAGCCAGGAATAGAGATCCTTTTCCTCATCTCAACCATTTCATCGAACGTGATGAATTAAAAAACGAACAACCGTGCATGTAAGTATGCATTTCTAGAGGTACATAATATTACTTACATCATTTTGAAAAGTACATTATCAGCATAATTTATTTTTCATTATATTTTTTACTCCTTCTTCCTCTTTTGTACAGATCGGTGTATGAAATGCATTGCATATTGTTATTATTATGTGCATTCATGTACACAGTTCGGAACTCACAAAGTCAAATAAAAATGGGAGCTTTTATAATAAAAAACGTGTTGCAGGAAGACACTCATTGTTCTCCGTACTCCACTCCCAATAAAATAGTTTTGGTGCGATTTTCTCCCTCCTGCTTGATTCTCGAGGGATTATAATTATGCGTAAAGTAATACCTACATATTGCATTTTTACGCGTGACACTATCCGATCAGATCGGAACTAATCCTTTGAAGAATTAAGATTTGCGGAGTATGAATTTTAATAAGATTTTCTAAAGGGAAAAAAGTAAACCAGGAGAATCTTTATGCAAATTACCAAGAGCTGGGTTGTTGTTAGTTTAGGGAGTAATTACTCTACTTGGCCTACTGTTCTACTCTCTCCTTTTCGCATGCATTGCATTGGCTATGGCTATGATACCGGCACCGGCATATTGTTTACTTTATTAAAATGAAATGAAGTTTAAAGAGCAGCGCTAACGCTAATTATTCATTATATTTGACGAACAGTGAAATTCACGTATCCCTAATAAGGAAGGATACTAATATAGTCTTAAAACCTTAAATCAGGATATTAGCCACACGTGACCGAATCCGCATGTTTCCACCCATACCACATCAAATTAGCTATTAGCGTTGCTGACACAAATCAAAAACTTTCAGTTTAGGAGTAGTATAACAGACAATTCTAATTCATTAGGCAAATATATTATGTTTTCCTCATGTCATGACCAGACTAGTAAATAGTATTACGCACTCATTGACCCAAACAACAAGAAGGGGAGAAGTAAATAGTAAATAATGTAATGCATGTTGGACAAGTGTCTAATGAAAATTCTTACGCATGTACTATATGTAATATTATATTTGTCTGCCTATAGTCTATTCTATGTGTGCACATAGAATTAAATTGAAAGAAACGCATCCCATAATGAAACACAGTATACTGCATAACCTTTACCTTCCAACTTGCCCATGCGTTACGGTTGAAAAATTGAGTGCGTTAAATCACGTCTCAAAGAGTTGCAGGTAAGCACGAGCTTCATAAAATGCAATTTATTTTTTAAGAGTTGGCATAAAACACGGAGGGACAAACGTGACGGATGTATTTATTAGCACTTCCATTATTACTACTCCTCTTAACTGCACCTTTTTTCTTGTACGAAAATATAAAAACGCATTTATTTTGTACGTCTGTGTTTCATTTTTGTGGATTGTGGATAGGACGCATTGATCACTTTTGTAGATTGCCTCAATTGTCTAAAGTAGACTATAGCTATAGCTATAGCCATATCCATTACGTTTTTCTGTGAATGGCCACCATTTAACTTTGTTTCTCATGCTCTCTGATCACTAAAAAAATTGCTTGGCCCTTAGATAAGTAATTAAGATTAAAAACACTTCACAAAATAACTCTATTTCTTGTTTCTCTCTCTCTCTCTTTAAGGCAGGTGTAAAAACATTATTCATTGTTTGGACTAAGACTACTACAGCCATACATTATTTTTGCTTTTCATGTGAAACAAAACGAGAGTCGGGCCCAAAGAAGAAAAAACAGCAGTTAGATAATCTTTCGGTAGAACACGCTTCTTATATTATTGCATCTTGCACATTGGACATTATGGTCATGGCCTAGGTCACCTTATCATTGCGTGAAATCGCCTGACAAAATACAGGCATTATAAGTATGAATCAACGAATTCATAATATTCATAATATTATTATAATATCCTCTAGAAGAATTAAATGTTCTAAAAACGTGCGTTATTAGGTTGCCTATTGCTTGATTCTCGCTTTTTTATCTCTTTAAGTGGATCACGGAATTGGGAGGAAAAAAGCTGGTCACATTTTTGTTTTGGGGGATCATGTGTGGCGTGTGAATGCGTTTACGTATGCAAAAAGAACTTTTGTTGATATGTTCACATTATTCACACGTTCACGTTTGAACGAAGAGAGGCAGTTTCGAGCACAATTCGTCAATTGCTTACATTACAAATTAGTCAATTGAATTATTATTATTATCATCCTTGAATAAAGATGAGGAGGTGTTTCTGTAATCTCAAAGTGCATCATCATGTCCTACTCTGAGTTATTTTGCTTGCAAAACATGGCCCAAATCTTTAGAACATAAATCACGAAGATGCTATTGAGTAGTATATAGTTGTAATTACTTAATTCTTCCTACATGGAAATACCTAAATGAAGCAAGTATCTTTAAATTTGCAATGTAATTAAGAATTAACTGTTTCAATACATGCATATTGGAATCTCAGAATTGTACACAAGTCTAATTATGAAATTCCAAAGGATTTTTTTTCTGCAAATTGTTTCATTCGCCGGTTTTGCATTTTTACAACCGGAAAGCAAACGACAATGCTTCGTATGTATTTCTACATTTTGCAAAACAAAGGCATTCCACTGAGGCTTCGTGATATCCGGATGAACTTGTGATAGGTAGATAGATGTATATGTATAGCTCTCAATATGAATATCTTATTCAAATGATGAGGTAAATTGATAAGGTCATTCTAAGTAACAGTCTGAAATCCTCTTTTTCAAAGAATCCACAGGTGAAGTACAACGTCAGGTCAGTTTGAATGAAAAAAAATTGCTTTGCCATTCTCAGTTCCCCCAAAAATATCAATCTCAGTTCTTTTTATCACCGACTCAATGTCATGCTACATCAACATCAAGTCATATTTACTCAAAATTGAGATGTTGACTCGCTCACGGGAAATACGCGATGCATAAAAGGAAATTCTTAAAGCATTGAACATGCAAACTTCTCTTAAGATCATCATATCATGTCATTTTCGGTTACTCGCATTTGAATTGAATGTCTGATCTAAACTGAAGGCGCCGTCGACATCAAAAAACTCCATCCCAAAGAAAACCTCAAGG
>JAHZNI010001054.1:0-15535 GCA_027744415.1 Seira ritae
AGCTCAATTTAATAATACGTCTTTATTGATCCATGAGATCGTCCTCTACAGATCAAAAAGTTCATGTAACATGTCTTCATTGTTATATCATTTCTTAACTATATAGATAAGTATATATTGTATAGCGGTACCAATAAACATCCGGTACACGCCCAGTAAAACCCTCTCTTGATTACATAGCGTATTTATTTAAATCAAAAGACGTTTCAAGAAAAATACATAACCTACTTATGGACACAAGAAGTATATATTTTGGCAAGTTTATAATACGTTTTTAAAGTTCATATTATGAGGGTTTTACATGATACCCAAACTACTTTCGTATAATCTGTCTGTACACAAATCTATTCAGTATTCATGTATCGTGATGATAAGACGTTAACAACGGCAAAAAATGTATGCATATTACTCACTATTTTAAATCAAGATCAAGTATCGTTTACGCACCATTTGCATAATATGTATGTGTTGCTATATTGCACTTATCGGCCATGTTCTTAAACTACTCCAGAAGAGTCAATTTTTTTCGTCGTACATGTAAGGCAAATGTTCCAAGCACACTCGGGTAAAATTCCAGTAAATCATTAATAGGCCGAAAATATTGGCTAAAATGGCAGACATGATGACAACATGTATGTAATTTATTATTTAAAAGTAACGAAGATATTGAAGATAAATTGATGTAATGTCTGACGTTTGATATTGATGGATGTAAAATTGAAGCTTTCAAATAGTTAGAGCTGACTTGGTAAATTCTTAAATCGTATGTATATAACCTTAAAAACTTACAACATTTATGGACGCAATGTTAATCATATAAGGTAAACAGGTATATACTTGCTTTTGATTCACTTAAGGACAAGATTGCGGTCTTTTCACGTTTGTTGAATATATATAGACTTAACCTTTTCGCTTCAGAGTTTTCTAAAAATCAGACAAGCTTTACTCTGATATTAATTATAAATATTTAGAATGGCGAACTATCGATATCAATATTTATTATTGCAAGACCATAAAAGATTAAGAAGGAAGATTTTTAAGAAGGCAATTTCATATGAATTTAAGAAATCTGAAGAGTATGAAAAATTTCAAATCTAATGAATGAATAATGAACGATCTTGATTGATTATACTACATTTTTCCAAATGCAAGTAAAAGATAAGGACAATTTATTCTCCTCCAGATTTTCCGCTAAGCTCCTCCTCATATTGCTTTCTGAAACAGTCTCCAACCGGGAAGAAGTCCCATGATCTTTGCTGGTACATGTTCCACACGTATGTTTCCTGACCCGTGTATTCAGTATCCGGCTTGTTGATCAAATGCATGAGGAAGAACCTATTTCGATAAGAAATGGATTTCCCATTCAGAACATTTTTTTTTTGTCAGAATTGTTGTTCCATTTAATTTAGAAGCTTGTGTAAATTATTCTATGTCTTACATGTAATTGGCCAAATTGTGTTCCTTCAACACGTGCACATCGAAGCCATGCGGCACCACGTCAAAGTAGTCTTTGCCTATGCCGCAAATGAAACACTCGGATTCGAGTGTCTCAGAAACGCTGTTCAACTGATCTCTCAGCTCACCGAAAGCATCAATGATCAAACCTGTGGAGTTTTAAAATTTTTTAACAGTTTAATGTTTAATGAAGAAAAAATTCAGAGGGATTGTCTTAGGATTTATGATTTTGTTCAGAGCCATGGAAGTTGTGTGTCATCATTAGACCATCAAACTCATTACATCTTTACCATCATTACAACTTGAACTTGAAGATTTTTATACAGATTCGTAAATGTTTGTAATTTTACCCTGAATGATAGCCAGCAGAATGACAATGACGAAGAAGAAGAAAGTAATGTCAAAGAAGATTCGGTAGACTTCAGAATCTTCGCCGTCTGGAGGCTCGATAACGTCTCCAATACCACCACCGGCTCGCACGCCTTGATACAGATGGAACACAAAACACTGGAAGAAAAAATAGAAGCGTGTTATTTTAACTAGGCCTGCTCACCATTACAATTGAATGCACATAATTTTGATAATAAGGTTTTGTCATACGGTGGCCATGTCGTGACATTTTTGGTCTACTTCATCGTCCTCCTCCGTTACGTAGAACTTCCGGAAGAAGTTGAAAGCGATTACGGTGTAAATGTATACGACGATCGAGAGCAAGAGTACAGTGAGAACGAGCTGAAATAGGAATTGGGGCATTATGATATCTGTTGATGAAATATTTAAATTTTGCTCTAAAAAATCTGCTTACTTGTTTTCCGTTGTGCGTCACAGACTGCAAAATCGTCTTCAAGGCTGGGACGGCAACGGCCACATCAAGTAAATGAGCAGCAAAAAAAAAGTAGTTAAAGTTGCCGAGGATTGAGAAGCAGAAATACCACAAGCTGTACAGGAAAGCCTGTTTCAAAGATTAAAAATTTGCATGAATTGTGAGAGTATGGAATAGGTAAGCATATTTTTGGGATATTGTAACGCACGTTGTCAGTGAGAGTGACGCCTGCCTTCCACACCTGGTAACGCCAATCCGCACCAGAAAGGCTAAATAAAGACAAACGAATCAAATGAGCAATACGGTTAAGAAAGGTATTTCGATAGAAAGGACAACAGTTTCCTTACTAAGAAATAATTCCTCCACCCTCCGCTTTCTCCTCTACACTGAAAGACGTTTTAGCCATACCCAAGAGAGTACTGATTTGGTCGAAGTCAAAAGTTTCACTGTACTTTTGGCGGACTTTCTTCTTTACAAATTTGTCCCAGTAGTTGACGGGGAAGGACCTGGAAACAAGGAAAGCAATTGCATTACACATGCATTATTTTTCGGAGCGCAGCTTTCTTAAGTACTTAGGTACGCTTACTTTGCCGATATAACCAATCTATCCCAGTGAGCCTTCAGATCATCATCCTCTGGCTGTTCAGCCAAATACAATCCGTCGAACTCCAACCGCCTAGCAATTTCCTTTTCTCGTTTGAAGATCGCAAGAGGAATCTTAAGATGGTAGTAGGCAAACAGCATGGCCAATGAGATGATGGAGTGAATCACAGATAAAATTCTTATGAGATGGGCCATGTAATAAAACTTCTCGTCCATGTGAACCAATTCTGGGACTTCGTCATCTTCTTCCTCCTCGTCATCATCTTCCATTGTTCCATTTCCACTTCCAGATCCGGTGTCCAATAAGCCGCTTCCTTCGTAGCCTGATCCTTCAACATCATCACCACCGTCATCATCATCGTCTTCCATTATAGCGGTTGCCTGTACATAATTTCAAGCATAATTAAAACAGTTTCCTGATAGATTGGTTTCTTTTCTTTTAAGATTTTACCTTGAAGAAGAGGAGCATGAAATTGATGGAGAAAGCCAAAACCAAAGCCACGATTTTCATGTTGTAGAAGTTTCTTGCCAAGAAGCTGACCATTCCGTTGAAGTAAGAGCCGAAATCAATCTAAAATTTAATTGATATTTTCTATTAGATAATAGTTTTGACTAAAGTTTCTGGAAGCATTTTTCAAACAGCATTAGTAATCAATCAAAATCAATCAAACGTTAAAAACCTCAATCCCGTAAAACTCGTAAACCCAAGGTTTTTTCTTGTCCTTCTTTTTCCCTTTCGATGATGAAAAAGGGCCTGGCTTTTTCTCGCCTCCTCCTTCGACATTAGAATGTTTCCTCTTGCTAGGAGTTGGAGGAGGAGATAATGTATCTAGCTTTTCTTTTTTCTTCGTCAGCGCATTTAGTAAAGCCACATCACTTATCAAATTTTGCGCATATTTTTCCGTGTTCGCGTCTTTGTACACTGTAGGCTTGTCTTTATCCTCTGACATCGTCATATTTTCCATTTCTTTGCTTTCTTTTTGATTTTCTTCTGATAGCTCATCGGCATCGGCAAGACCTTTATCATCGCTTCCCTTTTCGTCTGAACTGGAACCTGGCGAATCTCGAGCATGAAGTTCATCTGGTTCGAGTTCATTGGATTTCAAGCTGACGATGATCTCTTCATCGGAAAATAGCAATGTCTTCTAGTTTAACCAAATCGACTTCAGCTTGATTTTGAGTTTCCTCCTGATTAGATAGCTCTTTAGAATTCTCAGGAATTGGGTTAGGAGTATTTGTAGGCTCATTAAATTGGTTATTAATAGGATTTTCTTTGTCTTTATTAATTTCTTTCTCCAATTTTTTGTCTTCCTCTTGCTCTTGGGTGGGGTTGTCGTTTGTCTCTGGATTAGCATCTTTTCTATCATCGGCTTTTGGGATTTGGTCTTCTTCGACGGATTCATAGTGGTCGATTTGGATAATAGGAATTGAGCTTATGACTTGAACTTGTGGCTCAACATTGATATCATTTTCAAGCTTTGTCTCAATATCGCAGTTCATTTCTTATTCCCTCCTTTCCAGAGTTTTTCTCATCCACCTTAGATTCTTCGTGAACCGCTGCTGATGATTGATCGTTGATATTATTAAGCTAATATTTTATTATTATTCACGATAAGATAGCGTTAATTATTTGTTTTTCAATCCAACAATGCAGCACAAATACAGGGAAATACAAATTAATTTTAAGCTAACGCACACGAAATGCACAGAAAAACACAGTTTCTAAATTAATCCAATCTTACCTGTGAAGCCACCGAAGGTTCCTCTGAAGTTTCAACTACAATGTCCAATGGTGATGCTGCAGCAGCGGGAGCTTCCTCTTCGACGACCTTTTCTTCTGACCTGACGGGAGAGGCTGCTCGGACCACCAACGCCTTTTCACCTTCACCTTCTACAGGAATTTCGACCACAGCAACTTCCCCAACAGCCTCGACCGCTCTAAAGCATTTATTTTATTGAATGCGTTCATTAAATGGAAGTTACAATGAAGCTTTCAATAAATTCTTACCCTTCTTCTCCAGCTTCACCAGAACCCATTATAGCCAAAACACCAGATTCCGCAGGTTGCTCCTCCGGCGGCGGCCCAGCAGACGGTGGTAACGCAGGAACCTTCAGAGGACCTCCGAAATCGTCAACGGGTGCTTCTTCCTTCTTTTCCGGAGGCGGACCACGCATCAAATTAATTAAACTAGAACCAAGGTACCTAAGGTAACAGAAACGAGATATGGGGCATCGTGAGACAGACTCTCAAACTTCCAAGGCCAATTAATTTTAATGGTAGATGGCAATTTAAGAGATAAATGTTTACTTAAGCATCCTTCCAAAGCTTCCTCCGCTCGCGTAGAAGATCCAAAAGAGTAATTTGAAGAATCCGAAAATCAGTTCCACGGGGGTCATCTGTTGTAATTCGCGAACTTTTCGTTTGATATTTGCGGGCGACAAGGACGATAACAAATTCTTTGCTCCATCCTTGCATGCGGTCAGAGCTTGCCTGACGAGCGTACCCCTGCAGGATTTTCATTTTTGAATGAAAACTTTAGTTTTTAATTTTTCTCGAGATATACGTTTAAAAAGCGCAAAGAAAAGCAAAATCTTTATCAAAACGAAACAGTTAGTTAAAATGAAACGAAATGGGAAACTGAAAAGGAGAAGAAATAAATTTGTAGAAGTTCTGCAAAATATAGCATGTTTGTGTGTTTGTGTTCATAATGTATTGATTTGAGTTCAGGTCTTATGTTGAGGCTCACCTTTCACTCCATGTCAAAGGTCTGTTCCAAAAAGGTACCAAGATCAAACGAATAAAATAGGTTAAAGGTTCATAAATTGTGTTCATTGTCTACATTCCATACTCTCAATCTAAGTTTCTACTATAGAACAGTAACGTTCCAAATGTTTCATAGAACTTGTTTTTTAATTGGTAATTTCATGCAGACGGGACTANGTTCATTGTCTACATTCCATACTCTCAATCTAAGTTTCTACTATAGAACAGTAACGTTCCAAATGTTTCATAGAACTTGTTTTTTAATTGGTAATTTCATGCAGACGGGACTAACGGACAGTACAAAAAACTCAATCATAAATTTATTTCAAAAACGAAATGGGACACCAATGCAGGGTTTGTCGGTCCATTCAATGTCAGGAGCACAAAACCCAAAAAACATTTGAAAGTGAATATAAAAAATCTCTATTTTTTCCTATCACCAATAAATATCCTTACTTCTCCTCCTCTTCATCCGCAGGCATCACAAATTTCTGTTCTCGTGCATGGGAACCTCCGCCTTCCTCATCTGAGGCCATGAGGGCACTTGCATGTTGCATTTCAAAAATGGCATCCTCGCAGAAGTCTACGAAAGCGAGGAGCTTCTCTTTGTCACCCCCTTCTGTTACTATGGCGTAGAAGAAGGCTCGTTTGGACTCCTTAATTTGGGGCTTCTCCCACTGTTCGATGTTAGACTCGTCGATTTCGAAATAGACTCTCTCGATACGCTTGCTAGAGCCCATGATCTCAATGCGACCGAGGAAGGGCTCGAAATAGTTGAGGACGCTGCCAGCAGTCTCGAGGAATCGAGCAAGTCTACAGTCAAAACAGTATATTTACATGACTTTCACTTGTTGCACTTATATTTAAAGCATACAGTTTTGAAAATTATCAGACCTTGGTTCATTTGGCATGTGTTCAGACAAGTTGGTGAGGAGAACAGCCAAATTGAAACCGATTTCTTTGGCAGGGTTATGGAATCTTTCGGTGAACTCGACGTAGTCGATCTTTCCGTCGTGATTGGTATCGCAGCACATGAGAAGGAAATTGATTTCCTCCCTGGAAGGAAAGCATAAGAAAAATGTAAAGAACTTCAATGAGCATGCCAAACCCTGTGAAAGCGATCTTGTTGGATCTTACGTGGAATAACTCTTGCTGGCTTCCAAAGTTTCCTTGAATTCTTTCGGACTCACATACCCGTCTTTGTTCTGATCCATATCCTGATGAATTCATAATTTTAACTTAAGTCATTCCTCTGACTGAGAAGAAAGACCATATTTGCATAATAAACCAATTCATCCGTGTCAATGCACACAAAAAGCACGGCACACAAAAGCAATAACTATTTTATGAAGGCAGCCACTACGCTATTTAAATGCAATTAAATGCAGCAATGTACGTACCAATTTCTAAAATAATCAAATTAAAACATTCAAAATTCAAACTACTCAAACCCATCCAGATCCACCCAACTTCTCATGAAATAAAAAACAGACCTGGAAAGATGCTGAGGATGTGAGATCCTTGAGTTTCAAAAACATATCGAAGTAACGAAGAATGATCTGAAATGAAATTTTGCAACGAAATGGTACAGTTTAACAAAAATAGGTAGAAAGCAGCTACATAGTAAAGGAGGTTTTACGTAATAAATGTTTTTTAATATTTAATGATTGAAGTATTTATTCAAAGCTGAAGCCTTAAGATTTGAATAAATTATGACCTTGGGCAAGGCAGAGCAAGGGTTTCACAAAATATTATGGAGACGAAGTATAATATTGTGAAATTAAAAATGAGAAGCTGGAGTTTAATGAAACTGATTAAAACATTTTGATATGATACGTTATTGTAATAAGAAATAAAATATCATCGCAATGACACGGGACCATGTTCTTTTAAGAATTTCTCTCGTTAAAAGATCGTACCCAATGTGATGATGCAATTACACCTTTCAGCTTCAAGAATAGATTGAAATGATTGAGAATTTTCTGTAGATTGGCAGGGGGCAAGATGGAATAAACAAGATTAGCGTTTTAAGTTTACAAGAACAAGAGAATTATGTCTTTCAAAAAATATGAACTGCGAAGGAAAATCTAAATTTTCATCTTAATTTCGGAAATGGTTCGTAAGTAATAAATTATACCAATTGATTTCATAAATGGGAATTACATAACACGTCCAAATATTTATCTTTAGTACCTCAACGTTTGATGCAGACTCGACCAAAGTGTCAACCATCTGCTTTCCAATAGTGCCGTTAACGACGTTGCCTATAATGATTTCGAGAACATATTTAAATATCTATTGAAATGCAGTAGAAAAACAGAGTTTTTCATAATGCCCCAAATTTTACCTTCAAGCATGGATAACATCATGATGACCTGAAACGACAAAATAAAGCATATTGAGTCAATCGGATATATACTTAGAACTGGATTGTTCGGCTTTCACGTGTTTACCATGTCTTTCTGCAAGTTTAGCATTTCTTTGAGCAAGTCAACTTGGCTGGCATTCTTGGAAAGTTTTGCCTGCATGTGAGCAAAAAGGAAGAGAAAACCACCGATAGCATCCCACAACCTGGAGTGAGCCAACGCCTGTTGATTTTGTGTGCAAGGACCTTTATTCCAAAACAAAGAATATTTTGACTCTTTGGAAACTGAAATCGATCCTCTGTTTTTGATTGCATCTCCTTTGTTTACCTTGGATCACCTCAGTAAGCGTGTTAAACACTTGACTAGCAACACCAATAGCCTTGAAAAAGTTTAATTTCCCGGCAGGATCGATAATCTCTTTGCTTGAATAATGCCAGTAAAAGTCCATGATCGACTCTTGAAGACGGAGAAGGTAATCGACGGTGCTAATAACAACGTTAACTGTAGTAGTGTTTCCCGCTTGGGTTCTCAGGTAGTTTTGCCAATCTAAATTGTGCCCTTCAGAAGTGAGTTGGATGAATCGGAATAGGGCACAGGTGAACTCAGCATCGTGCATGTTCTTCTCCCCAGCAGCACCCTCCGAACCTACACCTAAACCTTCGGCTTTTGTGTTGCGCTCAAACGCATCTAAATCTAATACGGTACAGGAATTCATCAGTCCAGCAATGGAGGTGAAGAAGCCGGCGTCTTTCTTTTCTTTGAGGTGATTCAACATTTGCTAATTAAGGTATAAATATTCCAGTTTATTTGATTTAATCGCTTTAGTTCAAATTATCAATTGGCAAAGTTTATTCGTCTCACCATTTGAACGTCAATGTTACCACCTCGGAGAATGGCAATGCCTAAGCCTAAAGTCTGCATAACCATTTCCGATGGGACACCTTTGCAGGCTGCGATGTGAAGTAGCACCATCTCAGCTACTCCTCGATTTGCCAGTCTTGCTTGGTGGAATAGTAATTTTTGTTTTTCCATTTCTTGTTCCTATTCATTTGCATTCAATTCGTTTAAGTTTATATTTCATTTTAAATTTATTCGAATTTATTTAGTTTTTCAAAAAAAAAATACCATTAGCATTTGCATAGTCATATTTCCTCCTCGCTGCTTGGGTTAGTATGTATTCACATGAGTTACTCATTTCACACCAATTCCCACACAGTTATTCATATTAAGTCAATATTATGCACTGCCAAAAGACCTCAAGCAACTTACATGAATGGATGGACCTTCGCCTTCCTCCTCATCCCCACCTTCTTCCTCTTCTTCTCCACAGGACTTTGCCATCACCTCAGCATAAGCCATGTAGAGGGGCTCTTCCTGCAATGCACCGCTCCTTTCAGTCATGGCACCGCGGGTGAAAGTCGTCACGAGCTGCGTGAGAGGATCTGGCTTTCCTTCTTCCTCTTCCTCATCTTTCTTTTTCAGCTCGGCCTCTTCGAATGTTTGCTGGAAAAAGTAATTTTTTTATGAATTTACTATCTCAAAAGATTATAGTACTCACAAGTAGAGGTTCTCTAGGCATACACGAAATTTTCAGGAATTTAAGTCTCTTCTGAACATTTCGAACGCGCTGATTTCGATGGTAACAATGGTTTTCCCTAGTTGGGTGAAATCGCAGAAAAAAACGGAATTTAATATTGACCATGTGCATGTAAATGGCTATATAAAGATAAACGATGCATACCTATATAGCCATTAACATACATATGGTCAATATTGAATTCCGCTTTTCTATGCGATTTCACCGAACTAGGGAAAGCCATTGTTACAATCGTAATCAGCGAGTTCGAAATGTTCAGAAAAGATTCAAATTCTTGAAAATCTCGTGTATGCCTAGCGAGCCTCTACTTGTCAGCACTTCATTGTAAATAACTTAACTCCCTCTGCATTCTAATCTGGCTCACTTACAGTGAGATGCTCAATCATCACTTCCTGGCCGACATTTTCGTCCGACAACCACATGTCGCGATACGTCCTCAGGAATAAGTTAATGCCGCGATGTCTACATGATATTAAATTAAATACGACATATTAACACCAAAGTATATACTATCGGGTTTTTTTTATACTTGAGGGGCTAGTTGAGATGGAGAGAAAAGCGATCATCCTACCAAGCAAGAAGAAGAAAAAGAGAGAGAAAAAAATATTGTAAAAATATATAACGCAGGGCACGCAACAAATGAAATATGTATTTAAAATACTTTATAATATTTCTGTACTGCAAGGGAAGCATAATTTGGCATTAATTTTATATTTACAAAGCGCATCTTCTACTTTTTTTCCTTGTTAGACTTGTTAGATACGTTGTTAAGTAGTAGGATGAAAATTACCTTTTTAAAGTGAAGAAAGGAACACTCAGCAAGCAGGCAAGAGCAGCCTTCTTACGCGCCACAGATAGTAGCTTGCGCCAACCAAGGGTTCTGGGCCCTGGGTTCAAAGCCTGTACGCCGTACCGTTTTTTATAGATAACATGCGTTTTAGTTTTTTCCAGTTAAGAAAAAAATCATTACCTAAAATCATAGTGATTTGTTTTTTATCTAAAAAATTTTCTCCCCATCCCATACAAAGAAATTACAAAACATATTACAAAAAAAATCATATTAATCATCTATCTATAAACTATAACGCTAAAATTAATGAGCAATCATAATCAACTTAGAAATAAAGTTGAGTAGAAATAAATTTTTTAATTAGAAATTATAATGAACAAACTTTAATGATGATTTTTTAAAGTCCCTGATTAAAGTCAACCTGCACACGAAATCCTCGATTAAATTTTAAGGCTGCCAACCAAAAAGTCTAAAAATGAGATATTTTAATATTTTTTCAGTTTGAGTCTGAGTACTTCCTTTAACGGTACTTCGTCTAGGTATTTTATTACTCGACCTCTTGTTGTGAGTTCTTGCTTTTCTTCTTGGTTTCAAGGGTTAGGTGGACACGACACAAGGATTAAGTATATTTTTTGGTTGATTTTAGTAGGCTCCAGGGGAAATGCGCGTGGAGTGGATATATGTATTATGCGAGTGGTGCTGCTTGCATTACCAAAATTTTTAAATAGAGGTGATTAGTTTAATTAAGATTTTAATTTGGAAAACAAGGTTGATGAATAGATATACATAGATATATATTTCGATGCAGTTATTTTTAAGGTTTTATACACAAAAATCATTCATCATATTTAAAGGACTGTATAATATTACTTGGTTCATGGCACAGGATAAAAGAAACACGAAGTTATGGAGGATAAGAATAGAGAAAAAATTAGTTTTGAGAATGATGAGAAAAGATAAGTGTACCTTGGCATAAAATGCAAAGCGGTTTGGCGGAAACACTGAATAACAGCCTTCTTTCGCCCAACGGTTACCACTGAACGAAAAGCATTCTTCGCTTGTTGTTGAGGGTGGTCAATCTACACGTGAGAAAGTTGAGGGGATTTACATAAAAAAAAATTTCTACTCTTTCTCCAGTGATTTCTCATCGAGAATCTACAAAAACTTTTTATATGAGTTTTCTTCCCGGACACAATGTGGATCCGCATCTATTCAAATTACATCAAAATTGTTTTCTCTTTTTTTGGCGAGAGTTGATATATTTTTGCGGGGAAGCAGAGAGGTGTGTGTACATGACAAAAAAATGATAGGGTTTTTGCAAAATTATTAAAAAACATTGAAGAGAAAGGTGATGGCATTCCGCGGCATCCCAACATTCCTTTTTTTAATAATTAAAGGTGGTGAACAAGGGGTGTAGCTAGAAATGACTTGGAAGGAACAGAAACTAATGCAGGGCTTGGGCGGGCGAGGGGGTTGAACGTATATGAAGGGGTAACTCGTTTAATGGAAACTGCCCTTTCTACCACAAACCTTTCCTGACCAAAATCTATTTATCTTTTATCCTGAGGGACTTACAATTTACGTAATTTATATGACTGGGCTAACCAAATAAAGAATACTTTCAACTACATAAAAAAAATTTCATACTGTGCATTTAAGATTCAAACTAAAAAAATATGAGACAAGAACAAAAAATTGAAGAATTGAATTCAAAAATATAAAACGCTCGTCAGAGTCAGAATCATATTTTGCATAAAAATTGATTATACCTTTCTTGTTTTCAGAATTGACCAATATAATTTGTGAATTTAAGTTTGCAATAAAGTGACGTACCATATGTAACCCATACAAGACCTTGGCCATGGCTACTAATCCTATCAACAAGTTCCTGGAGTTGTTGTTCCTTGTTGACGTTAGCGACAGCCTTTTCATTATTTTCTTCGGGGACAGGTTCTCGCTTGGCGCCGAGTTTGGAATAGAGGTGGTGTTGCCAAGACATCGCATCCGAGGGATCTATCTTGTCAGGTAGGGTGAGCTGGGTGGTGGCGTATTCCACTATTTCATAGTCTTGCATTTTCTGTCCATGGAAACCAAATCAATTTTAATAAGCATCCTAATGAGAAAATATTTGGAGGAATTGTGAATACCTTCAGGAAGCGATCCTTGCAATGTTGTACTAATTCTTGTTCACGACCAGCGAACAAGTTAAGACCCACGGGAAGGAGACGCTTGAGACAAGCAACCAACAGGCTGGAAGCGAGTTCCTTGTCTTTGTCTCTCTTTTTGTCGCGGCTCTTCTTCTTCTTCTTGACCTGCCGGAGAAAGTTTTTGAATGAAGTGATGTTTTAGTTTTAGTCGTGATTTACTTTATTCATGTTACCTTTCCTCCTGTCTGCACGGACGTATCAGTAACGACAGTTCTCCTCGTGGAAGTAGGCATGATCAATGCCATGTTATCAATCTCATTAGCAGAGATGAAGTTGTTCTCCTCCTTTTTGAAGTATTGAGATTTAGACCAGTAGTTAAATATTTCGGCGATATGGTTGTAGAGATGTTCAGCTTCCAGAGTGTTGTTCTTCAGCCAGTTATTCCTCTGGTAGTCAACGTACTTTATGAGGAGAGGGTAGAATGCGTAGATGTCGCGCACAAGAAGTTGCCACTCGTCTTGGATTTGACTTTCAATCTGAAAATATTAAATCAAATTATATGTAGCCTGTGGATTGCATAAGGAAATGTATGAAATCAATACCTGTGACGAGTCATCAGTTCCAGACTTCAAGAAGCCTCGAACAGACTCCTCCTTGTGGTACATGAGCTCAGTTCGCTTTCTCAATTTCTCAGCAAGTGGAAGAATAGGATCAGTCAAAAGTTCCTCGGAAGAGTTGATGATGATTTGTTGGGTGAACTGAGCGATTCTCGTCATCCACATCGCTTGCTCGTTGCCGATGTTGTTCTTGATCAGATTCAGAACGCTCTTGAGCAGTTTATTCATGTGCTCCGCGGTGACGTTTGAGACGTGAGAACTATTTTATAATAAAAACGGATTTTTAGAATGGAAATTAAAACATATTTTTGATATACATATTATTGAGAATTACTCTGAAGCAATATTCGGTTGATTGTCGGGTCCCTGAGACCACCAAAAGGGTAAATATGAACACAGCATTGGAAGAGTGATATCAATGATATGAGGTTGCTCGTTGTAGGTTCTCCCAGACTCCACAAAATTCTCCACCTCCTGAATGATAGCATCGAGTCCAGGAATATTCTTAGCTAGTCCAGACATCACATCCTGGGCCGTTTGTGGGGATTGCTCGAAGAGTTTGTGGTAAATTGAAGAGGGATTATTTTTGTTCAAAGATGGCTCCAAGAATGCAATGGGGAACGTCGAAGCAAATGCTCCCAGGCAGCTTCCTATAGCAGGTCGATAACGCTCCAACTCGATCTTCATATATTTCTTGTTCTTGTGCAGGGTCATGTCGATTCCAAGTTGGTATAGGCTACTGAGCATCTTGTAGGAAGCAAGTTGTAAATCATCGACTGGAAAAATAAAAATGATTTTTATAGCGCACTAAAATATAATAGGCTATGTAAAATTTTATGCGAATGGGGGAGGGCAGTTACCAATCAAATCGCTGCCATATTCATACGCAGCCAAATGGTCGAACAAAGACGTGAGCACTGGAAGCAGCACGGTATTGATGTAGTTGAGGGAAGTGAAAGTCATCAAGTGCGTTCCTCGCAAATGCGAATACTTTTTCTCTTGGAGGTTGACAATTGTGTGCGCGAGGTCATCAGCAGCGTTATTGAAGAAAGTGAGCATGGATGTCCTAATGAACTCTGGACAGCTCTTCGTGATTGATCTAGATATTTTGATAAATAAAAGTCAGGAAAACATCTCATCTGAACTCATTTATGAATTTTCCTAATTTCATGCTTTTCTTACTTGGCATCAAACGCCTTAATAAGAACCTGAAGACAGCGCACAGTGATCTTAATATCACTTCCGAAAGCATTGAGCTTGTATCGGAGCAAGCTAGTAAGACGACAGAAGAGACTCGCCACCATTTCCTTTTCCTTCAGCGAAGCCGCTCCGGATGTATTACCTCCCGAAGCAATCGTGATAAAGTATTGTCTGTGCGTATTGAAATACTTTTCCATCAATGGAAGCACGACTTTGGTAAAGAATTTCACATCTCTCGTGGTATCCTTGAAAGTGCTCCTTCGACTGAAGTTGGCAGATGGGGTTTGTGATTTCAGGTTAACGGAAGAGATATCCAAGTAGTGGAGCAACTTCTCCAGGAGACTGTAAGCAAAGCGTCTCTCCAGAGATTGAGATGCAACCCGGGTGGGATCTTCCTCAGGTTCTGCTTGCGTTTTCAACCTATAGAGCCGGTATCCTTGGTACTGGACGTATTTCAGGAGCTCGTTCATCCTATCCCTATCCTTCCTCTTTTCCTTATCGGTGAGCAGATCGTATGGAACGACGAGTGGATGTGGAGGTCCGCCGTTGTTATCAATGTCATCTTTCTTCTTGCGAGACCAAATATCATGCAAATTCTCAGCGAGACGTTCTGCCATTGTTTGCATTTCCCTGTTTAGGGTCATGTTCGTCATGTCCACGGGATTTGGATGGTAGTTGAAAGGCGTTTGAGTATCTGGCGCGGTCTGAAATTACAAAAAAAAATAATTCATTAACTAGATTACATAATCTGGGAATTTAATTTAGATTACTGTAAAGATTTCTTACAAGGTCGGCCTTGGAAGATCGTCGAGCATTGCTCCTGGAAGCAACATCTACATCTCCTTGCTCAATTGTCCAGTTGAGAGCCAAAAGAGATTTGATGCCGTCCCTAATGGGCTCCTTATAGCGTTCCTTCTCATACTCCGTGAGTTTATTGTAAGGTCGGAGTCTAGGATGAATCCTCTCATGCCAATTGTATGGCTCTCCGTATTTCCATCCATTGTTCAGCTTTCTCCTCGCCCACGCATCGTGCCAATGCTCGGAGAACTTCACAATTAAGTTATTCATGTCAGCATTAATTTGGACAAATGACGTGTCAATGGGCACGGGATTATAGGGTCCTTCCGATTCATTAGCGTAGCTTCTAAACAGATCATTATCCAGAGCAGCGAG
>JAHZNI010001055.1:0-10222 GCA_027744415.1 Seira ritae
GTAATGATGATGACGTAAAATGAGTAGCTCGAATGGACTTCAGAGAACTAGAAAAAACTACACAAAGAGATACAAAAAATGGCTTACTTACGAAAAGACGAATGAATATTGATGAGTAGAATATATTTCTCGTTAATGGGCGTTGTAAATTCCCGGTAGAATGGGGGAATTATTACGATTGAACAATGACAATGTTGATCTTTTTAATGTGAGGACATAAAAATGTGAGAGTGAAAACAACGTTCGTTCGATGATGACTATCGTCAACTTGATGTGTCTCACTCGCGGGCAAAGAATTTATAATGGATTTTGATTCCGAAAGAGTAAGCAATGATGAAGATATATTATGATTTTCTCTTTTGTAAATCCAAAAATAAAACGTCAATCTGTTTTTATGGACGTCGTAAATTTGCCTTTTTCCAAGTGATGAAGTAGGGTTGCAATAAAACGTGAAACGACAACGACACAGGAAGAAGAAGAAACCCTCTCTTTTTCTATGAAAAAACTTGTTTTTTGTAAAATTTTCTTTAAATTGTACTTTAGCAAACTATTGCAAATAGACTAGATGGGTTCAGTTTATTTGTACTAGAAAATTAAGAATCGTTTTCTTGAGCCGCGACTGACTGACTGACTACTTTCTCTTAACACGTTTCTTATGAATGTGATGCAAGTCTGTGAGGGAGCTCTTCTTTTTTATGCAAAAAATGTTTTCTCTTTGTCAAGCTTGTGTCTGTCAGTCCAACACCATCGCCAACTACCTATTCTTGTCTTTGTTATTTTCCCGAGTGTATTTGTGTGTGTACGTGTGTCTCCTGAAAGGTCCCTGCAGCGTCCCAATGTAAGTTAGTAACTTGTCGCGAGAGGAGGAGGAGGACAAATTGAGTCGGAGAGTTTGTTACAAGCAACTGAACCATTTGCCCACGGTGCTTTCTCCTTTTATATACATTTTCTGGGGGGAGAGAGAGGAAGCACGATTAATAGATGGTGACGGTGGAATAATGGAGCGACAACATCAACTAGGCCGAATAGCACACTTTGTCAAAGTGCTCTGTTAAGTTAGGATGGATGCTGCTGCTGGAAGGTATAAAAAATGACGTTATTTTTGCACACTTCCACAAACTTTATGTCGTGGGAGGAAAAAAAGGGGGGTAATAGAGAGTGGAGCGAGGGTTGTATTGTGTTATTTCCCGTGTTTTTTTCTCTGAATATGCTTTAGCCAAAATCATGCATGCACATAAATTAGATTTTTGAATTTTTAAAAACGTACACATTTTTTAAAGACGGTGGAATAATGGAGCGACAACATCAACTAGGCCGAATAGCACACTTTGTCAAAGTGCTCTGTTAAGTTAGGATGGAGGCTGCTGCTGGAAGGTATAAAAAATGACGTTATTTTTGCACGCTTCCACAAACTTTATGTCGTGGGAGGAAAAAAGGGGGTAATAGAGAGTGGAGAGAGGGTTGTATTGTGTTATTTCCCGTGTTTTTTTTCTCTGAATAATATGCTTTTGCCAAAATCATGCATGCACATAAATTAGATTTTTGAATTTTTAAAAACGTACACATTTTTTAAACTAACAAAATAATACAGGGAGCAAAATGAATTTATTTCAAGTTCGCTGTGCATTTTTTTCATATCAAGAAAATATATGCATTATAATATGGTACCTACCAACTTGCAAATTGTCTATTTTGCATGCAAATGGCCGGATGTGCACATATTTAGGTATTCTTTGATAAAGAGGATGGTGTTGTTGGAAGGACACTGTTTCCGTCATGAGATGAGATATGGCATTTCGGCTTCCACGTAATCGTAATCCATTTATGGAGTTTGCCTCAAAG
Source organism: Seira ritae (assembly GCA_027744415.1). NCBI lineage: Eukaryota > Metazoa > Arthropoda > Collembola > Entomobryomorpha > Entomobryidae > Seira > Seira ritae. The sequence continues at coordinate 1,843 of JAHZNI010001055.1, forward strand.
AGTCTTATTTCCGTCATCGAGGAAAAAAATCCAGATAAATAAGTAGCATTGTTACAACAACTTTTACTCACGCAATACCAGAAAAATGTAAGAATGGTAATAATGAAGAAATCACGAGAACTAGAACAGGCGCGGCAATTGTAGCTATTAAAAGACTGGAACGCTCATTTACATCCCCACAATCCGAAAAGCTGATAATGAGATCTAGGTATTATTATATTAATATGAATCCAATCCATGCGAATAGTAAAGTAGGGAATTCATAGGGAAAGTTATATGAAATAGTATGCATTGTGGGTGGCTTTGTTAGTGGTGGTGGTAAAAGTTATAATGAAAAATGTCTTACATTAGCTTTCCAGCTTTTTCATTGGACCGAAATGGCACAAGATTGATTGTTTGCTTCTGAAATCCACTCCCGTGAATCGTGAAACGTGAAAGCTCTGAAAAGTGCGAATGAATATGATGCTTATAGTCATATTCTCCTATCCACTATCCACCAATCCACCCACCCCCGTACATTCTGCTGTAATCAACATCTCTCTCCCTTTGTCATATTCAAATCCCTTAATAATCTTTCATAAAGTTTATTTGTGCGACAGCGACATGCGGATGACGATGAGAAAATGACGGCAGAGAGAAGTAGAGTAAATTTGGGTACGCTATATCGACGAGTGAAATGAAGTTAGTAGAATGTTATTATTAAAAAATGACATTATTATGTGTAGTAAAAAATAGAACATGGAAGGGAGCAGGGAAAGTCTTGAATTATGATGCGGTGGTGCATATTGGGAAATAAGATTTGTTCATGTCTTCCGTTCAGTCTCATGCTCATAATATCATCTTAATCTGATTAGAAATAGCTTAATAATTTAATTTTATAGAAGCATGTCTAGGAAAAGTATTTGCTGCGGCTGTGAATAATTTTTCGTAAATAGTGAAAGTAGGTAAAAGTTCCCGGAAGACGAAAATTCAAATTTCCATTAAAATAACTTGAGATTTACAAGTCAATACAACCTATTCCTTCTTTGCCGACGAGAAAATCCTAACCACAAAGAATTCCTAGCATCTCATCCTGAATTCAGGCNAAAGTAGGTAAAAGTTCCCGGAAGACGAAAATTCAAATTTCCATTAAAATAACTTGAGATTTACAAGTCAATACAACCTATTCCTTCTTTGCCGACGAGAAAATCCTAACCACAAAGAATTCCTAGCATCTCATCCTGAATTCAGGCATGACTATGATATAATATTATGCTCCCCATCTTGTTGAAAACGATCTCCGGGTCCATGAAATGTAAGCAACACACGATAAATAATACAGCCCCACTGTAAAATTTTGATGACTCGTTTCGCCACATTTTCAAGCATGCTACTTCTACTATACCAGAATCGCAAAAAAAATATTTTCCCCTGCCTTTTTTACATTGTTGCAGATTGAAGTCAAGCCCACGCAAAAGAATCTATGTAGTTCTCGTACATACAACCACACAATAAAACTGAAAAAAGAAACAATGCCACCTACGTTTTCCGTTTCACCTACTTGAAATGAAATAGACGTTATGAGAAATGTGTTTGTGTCGTACGAGGGATTATTTTTCAATGAAGAGTCGATAATAGTTCTTGATGGAACAACCAACTTTCTCTGTGGGGATGCGACGGGTGGAAGAATGAAAAAGGGAGAAAATTGGTATGTTCCTTTGTACCTAGTACCAAGACACAGGAAAATAAATTGCGAGAATGTTTTTCAAAGTTTACATTTTCATAGTTTTCTCCTGCCTTTGTGGAAAACTTCGACAAATTCAAAATTAAATTTTATGTTTTCAAACGATGGAAGATCTCTAAACGGCTGGACTATGAAGGAAATGAAAAAAAAAGTAGAGAAGCAAAACAACAATTAACAACGGAATTAACAATTATGCCAGATTAACTAAAACAAGAGGAGAAAAAATTCTAATTTATTTTATTATGCTATTAAAATGTATCTTAATTGATGAGCTATAAAGCAAGCATACAGACAGACGTAAACCACGGTATAAGAGGTTAAAATTTAGCTCGAGTATGTTTAGCCAATATACATAAGTCAAAGTAACGTTTGGTTTTAGAGGGGAACAAAAAAGTGCATTCTAAAATGTCAAGTCACCTCGTGAATATAAATGCTCTCATCAAAGAGGCTGAAAAAGCCGAGCCTCGCAATCCGAAAAAGAGGATAAATGAAGGGGAAAACAACAATGGTTTTATTGGCTCCTATTCAATTCCAAATTCCAGCCACATGTAGTATATAAAATAGAAAAAATGCAATGGAAAATCTGGCTACTATGTTCATGTGGGATGGAGTCCAATTACAACTCAATTTCATTTCAGAAGAGGGAACTAGATTAAATTGCTTTGTACATGAGCTAATCTCGAGTTCAGATTGCGAATAATTCCGAAATTATGTTGTACTAGCATGTGTAGGCGAAAAGGAAATGAACGTTTCATGTTGCCCCTAAATCACTAACACTGCTGCAACACTGCGGCAGCACTTTGCCTTGCACCCTTTCTTCGCCTTAGCTGCCACGTATGTATGTATGTGCTCCTAGTCAGGACTCAGAAAGTCGGGAGAACATCCTAAAGCGGAGAAAAAGAAAAGATGGATGGAGCTTTGGAAAAGTGAGCTTTCACCACGATCAACTACAACAGCAAAATTATACTGGTTGAGATTGACACAGAAAAAATGCGGAAAATAAACCTTCTCCCCTCTTTAATTTGAGGGTTAGGAATTTGTGCCCAAAATACTTGTGACTGTAAGTACTTTAACATGAAAATGAATGTGAAAAAACACGATTTTAAAGTGTTTTAACTTCTCATAGACTAAGCTTCATTTAGATATTTAGTGAACTTGAACTTGGTTAGTTTATTTACATTTCTTCTTTTAATAATTTTTGATATAACTTTTGTATGACTAAAACCTTAAGGGTTAGAAAAATAGCAACAGTTCTACAACACTAAAACAATACGTTTGTACATCATTTTTTAAAATCCTAAACTTTAAATTTCTAATGGGACAGTAAAGGCAAGATTGTTTATGAAAGAATAAAACAAGAACCGAAATCAATTAAAATCCAGACTTTAAGCGCGCACTTCGTCTCATAGGCTTTTCCTTTTTCTCGTCAGACTCCTCATCTGCGTTCCCTTCTTCCACCAAAGAAATTGGTTCCGTGGATTTGTGGTCTTCCACTTTCTCCGGAGGCGTAGGCGTCGTTGGTTTAGCCTTTTTCTCCTCTGCTTCAGGCTCAGCGACTTTGGTATCCTCTTCATCTTTGGAAACGGAAAGTTTCCTTTTCGATGGCCCCGCTTTAGCTTTCGTTTCAGTTGATGTTGATGTACTAGTTGGTTTTGAGGATTTCTGGGGTTTCGGTTTACTAGGAACGGTAGGTTCTGGGGTCGGGGTCGACGACGATTCAGTGACTGGATCTTTGTTCTCTACTGACGTTGATTTCTCCTGATTTCCACTACCATCGCTACTTTCCGCGGATTTGGTCTTGGTCTCAATTTCAGATTTACTCGACTTGACACTAGGTAAGACATTTATTTTCCGCTTTTTCTTTTCCAGCGCAGGGATATTTTGTTTCAACTGTTTTCCAGTGGAATCTTCCACAGTTTTGTCTTTCGGACTGCTAGATTTCTTCGACTTGCCTTTTTCTTTTTGAGTGGCAACCTTCTCGGCTATTTGCTGGAAAGTGGATTTTGTAGACTTCGAGGGACTTTTCTTGACTGCTGGTGCTGATGATGGTTTTTCTGTGACTGGACTGACTGGAGTTTCCTCCTTCTTTTCCGTGACTGGAGTTTCCTCCTTCTTATCCGTGGCGGGAGTTTCCTCTTTCTTCTTCCTCTTTTTTACTTTAAATTTTACTTCAGCAGGTTCAGATACAACATCGCTCTTCTTATCATGGATCTCTTCAGTTTTCAAAGTATTCGCCTTCAAATCTGGTTTACCAGAGCTGGCTGACGTCTTTCTCTTCCTGGGTTTAGACTTGGGTGGCGTTTTTCCAGCGACAGCATCAGGTCTTGCATCCGATGTTTTCAAAGCTTCATCATTCTTCGCTGTACCGTCTTGTTTCTTTTTAGCAGTTCCTTTTGGTACGACACTAGGACCAGCCGATGAAGATGGAACACTAGATGTTTCAGCTTTTGAGGAAATGGATTTTCTTACTGCATTAATGACAGAAGAGATTGCGTCTGCCATTTCTTCAGAAGATGTTGAATATATACTTTTAGGCTTCTCTTTTTGACTTGGCGTTGCCACAATAGGTTCGGGCTTAGTTTCAACAGAGTTTAATGGATCATGCGTTGTTCCAGACTCATTGCTACCCTCTTGAGTATCAGTAAGCTGTGCGATTTCATTCGAAGGAGCCTGAGGATCCATTGCTACCCTCTCCCCAGAAGTAGGACAAACACTGAATGTACATGAAATCTTAAGTCCACTCATTTCTTCTTCTTCATCCACATCCATCGGATCCTGCTCTGCAATGCCTTCACCTACAGGCTCATTGGAGTTGCTAGCGGCATCAAGGAATGGTTCAGGCTCCGTTTCAAGTTCTGGAGCGCTCACAGTTTCGCCCATTGACTCAACTGGCTCAGGGTCAGGTCCAATGAAGACTGGTTCCGCTTCAGTTAAATTCGAACCGTCCTCTTGAGAAACTAGAAGAGATCCTTCAGACATCGAGATAGCCACGGGAACAGGATTGAGTGCCACAGCAGTCGTTGTATCCTCCGTCGACTCCTGATTTTCAACGACGAAGTTTGAAGCAGTCAAAGGCAAACCTAACGATACTAACTGCAATCCCCCTGAATTGATAGGGGCCGGAATAATAATTTTTCCCTCCTCATCTGCTGCTGCCGGGTTGCCAACAATCTCACCTCCAATCATGCTGGAAGAACTAACGCCAACAGAAACGGGAAGGGCCGCCGCAGGATTAAGAGTTCCGGGAGGTGCCGATGACGGAGATGGAAGCGTGATAAAAGGAAACTTCATGCCGTAAAGCAAATTCTGTCGAGAAATGTAAGCCCTTGGTAACTTACTAATATCAGTAGAGGAACCTGCGATAGGATTTGTATTGGGTGCAAATACCGTGGCGTCAGAATCCGCAGGTAAGATCACGTCCACCGTGGTAGTTTGCGACATTCCATCGTCCTTCATTTCTTGCTGCTGTAAAGCGTTATAAGGTTGAAGATCCGATGATAATGGGTCCGAAGAAACCAATGGCAGAGAGGCTACTTCATTAATCGTTGATAAGATTGAAGAAGATGATGATCCTTTCGTTGCAGCTTTTGGTTTAGAGGCCTTCTTCTTAGCAGGCTTTTCGACGGGGAAAGGACACGGGTACGAAACGGTTCCACTTCCACCAGAGACTGGTACTTTTCCAAGAGTAGACTGATTTTCTATGGAATCACTAAGAGGTCGAGAACCAGCAGGAGACTGATTCAAGAGCGCTGGACGATGGATTCCAGGTAAAGATTTTGTGGATTTCTTCTTTGAAGTAACGCCAGTGCCTGAAAAACGATTTGTTACATTAATTTTTCTTTTTCCCCAAATAAATAGGCGTTAAAACACGAGAGTCGAACAGTAAACATATTTTACTTTGCAGCATTTGCGACGCAGTGACATAGTTTGGTGCGGGTGATGATGAAGAACTAGCCGCTCCTTGCACCGGCAATGGACTTTCGGTTCTCAAGGTCAACGAAGATTTACGTTTATTTGTAGATCCAGTCCGATTTGAGGGTACGTAATTGGAAGAAGTGTCAGAATATTCATAAGGTGCCTTAGGAGTCCCTACATCAATCGATGGCGTTGTTGGTGTAAGCCTTGGAGTCGCCAGGTAAGCCGTTGTCGGAGTCATTATGTTACTATCACTTATTCGTTTAGAAGGTAAAGGTTCCATCCCTGCGGTGTTTTTCCGCTTTTTACCCCTAAGGAGACCCACGGACTTAGCCAACGGTGTGGCATCATTTCCTGGGTATTTTGGAGGATAGTGAGGCTGACGTATTGCATTAAAATTGGGAAGGATGACTTGATTGTGCTTTGAGTGCAGATTCACGAAATATGCAACTTCGTCCATTATGGTTTTGTCTACGAAAGACTGCGTTACAAGAAGTTTTTCCCGGTGTTCTCGACAGACGTACAAATTTTCGTTTCCAGATCCTATCACGACCAAAGATGTTTCGCACGGCAGGCGTTTTCTAAACAGTTCCATGTCGGTCAAACTAAAATCCAAAGTAATAGCAACTAAGCACCATAATCACCATTAAAATTAAATGACGATCCTTCTTTGTTTCAGTTACCTATTGTTGGCTGTAAGACCTCCAATTACAAACAAAATAGGGTGCTTTATGCCAGTATAAACCTTAAGCACATCGTCATGTACATCTTTGAGAGTATGAAGGGGAAATCCCAGAGCAATGATTCCATCCACTGGACCAGATGTTACTGACAATTTTCCCGCGAGAATCGAGCCCGACCCCCAGCCTACCAAGTAAACTGGACGGTCTGGATGATGTTGTCTGGTTTGCTTGATTTTATCTTTCGCCAACTGCATCAGTTTGTCCAAGTACAGTGCGGGAGAGGTAATTCTTGCAGTTTCCGTAGATGGAAGTTGAACTTTGACAATCTGGTAAATAGAAACACGTTTATTGAAGGTGCTCGCACAAATTGCGATTTATAACTTTCTCATTATTACATAATAAAATGAAAGAGTACGAGTTCATACCTGTCCCACCCTAGACAACATTCGATAGTATTGTTTCAAGCGACGGTACAATGATGTTTTCGGGAATATCGCACCTGGTGCGATAGTCACAAATATGGGGTTGACGGATAGTTTCTTAAGTCGCTGGAAAAGTATGGAAGAAAAGGGATCCCACTGGCGATCAAGTAGAGATTTTAAAGCCTCTGCGTTTTTCGCAGATTGCAACTGCATCATAGCAGTTGTCATTTGGGGAACAATTGACCGCTCAGGAAGGAAAATGGAGGTATTTTCATTTGATGTTTTATCTGATGCTCCTTGTTCTTGTTCTAGGCCCTGATTAGCATCTTCCTCCAAGTCATGTCCAATAATCATCATGTCAGAATTATCATTAGAAGTGGGTTCTTCCGTTTTCAGGGGATCCGAAGCCGAAGAATGAATTGCTTCTTTGCTTTCCATAAATGGGGTCAACAAATTAGCAAGCTCATCTTCGTGGCCACAGGCATTTTGTAAAGGAACCGCAACGCTAAGTTTCATCATTCGACTAATAAGTCGTGGACAGCATGCTTTCAAGGTCTATATAATTAACAATGAATAAAAATGTCAAAATGGTAAAGGAGGTTAATAGGCAGAAAGAAGTAGCTTCAATGCCTTTAAATTAAAACGTACTTGCAGCACATCCAAGTAAATTGCCAAATACTGGAAATTCAAAAATTCAGTAAGTATCCCATGTAGCCTGTCCAAAGATGCTCTTCGCATGACTGGTTCAGTGTCTCCCACACCTGAATACGTCAAGCGGGCAAGTCTTTCTGCATGCAATGCTCCAACTACCTTTTCATACAATCCACTCTGCATCTTCGTCCACCCAGTTCTACATTGAAAAAATAAAATAAATACGAATTAAATTAATCACCGCGGAGTCTGTGGTACGGGCTAGGACTATTTACTAGTAATTAAAAAAAGTAATATTAAGATACGATAACTTACTTAACAATTTTTGCTTCCCAATCATCACCCGTATCAGAATCTCGAGCGAATTTTACATACTTTTCACATTCATTCATCACATCTTTGGCTTTCTGAACGTCATACGCGATTCGCATGTCTGGGTCAGGTTCAACACTCTCAACATCAATCTCTAAGTCACTTTCGTCTTTCACTTCTACGGCTCTTTGCGGTCCAAGTCGCATCGGATAACTCGGACCCGAATTCGGACTTGAAATGCCTTGTGATGAATCACCTCGTCTGCAAGGTCATTCAAGCAAAATATAAGCATTATAGGCAAGCTTTAATAAAAACCCACCAATTGTAATAAATTGTAAATAGAAATAGCTATGCAATATATATCTACTTGAGCAGCTGTTCTAATTTGGACGATGGAGATGAAGTCCCGTTGGAATATGTAAGCTGGCTTCTAGCACGGGGCATAGTCACAGTGGAATAGGTTAATGGAGAGTTGCTTCCAGTATCTACCACTCCCAAAGTTGGCAAGGCTCTTGCTTTAGCGCCACCCTTGGGGCCCAGAATGTACCTTATCATTTGATGATTGCTTCCCACAGCAGGAAGTGGATCAGGCGGCACACAATAACTGTGATCTGTCAAAATGTATTCCAATACTTGCTTCATCTGGGAAAGAAAACGAAAAAAATAGAATTTAA
>JAHZNI010001056.1:0-20007 GCA_027744415.1 Seira ritae
CCCTCAACAACGGACGGACGAAGAAGAGGAGATACGATTATGCTATTGATATCAGCTTCCTGTGTTTGAGCTCCCTTTCTTTGCTTTTTTCTCCAGCGTACATTCGTACAATATGTACGGCAATGGTAAACTTTTTAGTGTGGTTGGCTGCCTGCACGTGCCAAGATTTTTTTGCCCAAAAGAAGGAACACTGCTTGTATTTACAGTACAATTTGTACTTTGTACAGTTCTACCGTTTCCTTAGGTGGGTAGAAGAAAAGTCTATGATGATGCTTCCAAATACAAAGATATTTTGTATCATGTCTTGTTTGGTTAAAAATGTAGTTATTTATTTCAACTATAAAGTTCTGTGAATGTCGTTTCCTTCCTGTCTCTCTTTGCTTTTTCCTATTTATTTTGCATGATGGTGGTGATGATGATGATTCAAAAGTTTCGTCAACAGAAGCATTATTTATCCATGATATGTTTCCCCGAGGGAAATGGAAACTTTTCAAAATTAGGGATATTCTATATGCATAATATATATTTTCTAAAAAGTAGTTTATTTCACAATGAAATTTTTCTGTCTGTATTATCTCTGTATTGATATATCGCACACATAATTTCCATAGTTGAGTCCACAATGAAAGATCGCTTTAAGCTATGAAATGATTTTTGAAGGAATTTTTCGCTGACATTTCCTAGTTATCTGTTCATCAAACCTTATTACTAATACCTAAGAACCTTGATTTGATATGCTAATACGTACATAAGAAGGAATGCAGGAGAAAAAATTTAATTATTGAGGCAATAAGAATAAAGTCTCTTTTAATGTATTAGCCACAAACCATTTAATAAAACTATTTTTTTCTTATCTTAATTAGTTTTAAAATAAGAAGGAATGCAGGAGAAAAAATTTAATTATTGAGGCAATAAGAATAAAGTCTCTTTTAATGTATTAGCCACAAACCATTTAATAAAACTATTTTTTTCCTAATCTTAATTAGTTTTAACAACGAATATGTATATTGCAAGGAGTGGTATTCATTAAGCTTTTGGACGACTTTTCGAAAAAAAGTGATCCCAACCCGAAATTCTGCGAGAAATAGATGAAAATGAGAAATGGAAAACAAGCATCGTAAACAAAGCCGAAAGAAATATGAGAAAGAAACTGAGAAAATGCTAGCCGGATAGATATTTAATCCAGAAACTAGAACAGAACTTCTTACGCTCCAATTGTACTCGTGTATATGATTATAAATGCCAATTTATCAATTTTTGAAGGTTTCAAATTGCAGTCTCTTTCATGTACAATGAATATTACGAATGACGAATACATAGGTATATGTATGCATTCATATCGTTCCTGGATTCTGAAAAAAAGTTCGCATCAAAGACAATGCTTGTTTATAGGAACCTTGTTTATTTCAACAGAGTAAGTCGACCTTCACAGTTTTCACCTTCACTGCAAGCAAGGATTGCATGAAACAGAAGTCTTGTTCTGCTGAAGTCGTACGTTTGACGAAGCCGAGATTCGTGGTAGGTACATTAAATACTGGGTAAGCCATTAAAAGACCGTCTCTGAAAGTCTGCAAATTGTTACGGAATGAAATGCGTACCACAAACAAACCTCAAACTTTCATCCTTGTAACTAAATAAATTACGAAGCGTTTAGTTCAGGGTTCTTAATGTAGACGTGCATGCACGCATATAAAAGTCTAGCCCTGACTTGTTTCCAGACATTTAGCAGCAATTCAGTAGATTTATAATATCTGCAACAGTGCCACTTATTTACTGTGGCGCTTCTGAAATACATGTATTTGAATTTGAAATTAATTAATGGAGAAGGTAAAACTCACGTAGGTTGTAATACCTACAGAAGTTATAGCAGACTGTAATAAAAGTGGTAATGAGTTTAGGTAAGTTAAGTCCCATGTCCTTGATGCTGCCTTCCGAAATAATGCTGCTTGTTGATTTATCGTCATGTTGCATAAATAAAACTCGTGATGTAATTGACTAAAAAGTCAACAAGCGTCGGGTGGAAAGCAATCATCGAAATGAAAGTTCTAGGAGCCTGTTTATGTATCGCAAGTTGAGAGGAATATCAGGCCCTAGGGGGTTCTACAATTTATAGGGGAAGTCTAAACAACTCCTTCAAGTATGTATTTCTAATGCAGGTGCTTAATTATCAATTTGAGAAATATTAAAACGTTGCGATTAATTCTAGTAATTGCTTCATCAGGGAATGCAAAAGCTAATGCTATTAGTATTGAGATTTTATACATAGTACAATAGTATTAAAATAATTCAATTTTACTTCATCCTTACGACGAAACGGGCGAGGCGACAAGAGCAATAACCTTTGTTGCGTAACTGAACAAATATTTTTTTGGAGAAGGTATACTCAAATAATAAGCCTAAATCAACTAACACCAAAAACTGGAGATCGTACTGTACAATTTAGATACTACGGTTCAAGTTGAATGTAGGAGTACTTTATGTAATTCAAAGAAGTTTCAATGCCGCCATCATATTGTCGGTTTTCCATTTGAGAAAGGTTTTATTTGTAAAAAGAGATCCTTTTTAATTTTGAAGCAATTATTTGCGAGCATGTAATATTTATTTTATTGACATATGTAGATTTACTTACCTATATGAGATTAAGATGAATGATTGACATGAACAATAAACGTTTGCCAATTTTTTCCGCACTTATTTCGTGAAGGGTTAATATTGTAATTATCGTGAGTGGGCGCAATAAAAACATCAAATATATCGAAATCATTCGTGTGAAGCATGCTGTCATTCAAGCAGAAAAATTGTATTAAGCATCTTTAATCACAGATCAACAAACTTTTTATCCAGAAGAAAGTAGAGTTGAATAACATTTCCGTTTCACACAAATACTTATTTTATTTTACTTTCCAGATGTTATAAACATGCTTTTGATGCAGGCGAGGTTACTACTTTTGAAATAAGCAATGAACTCTGAAGCCGGAAAGTGCTGTTCCAAAAATATATGACCAGACCAGATCCAGAAGACAAAGTTCCATTCCAGCATCAAAACAACTTCCAGATACACACATGTATGCATACTTAAACAGTTAGATTTATTCAATTATGAAAGTTTTCGTTTTCAACTTAAAGCAGCGTTGAACCGATCTCAAACTTCAGAAAGTGATTTAGTTTTTTTAAATAAAAGCAAACAAAGCAGGAATAACAATAGTGTTGATATACTATATAAAACAAAAATTAAAGCCTAACAGCAATAAATATGTATTTTTTTTGTCTTCAAAGAATAATAGCAGGTTACTCCTACGTCCTTACCTACGTTTGCGTTTCAAGGAATGCAAGCGGAAAGCAGTTATATACAAGTGGCATGAACATGAAAAGGTGGTGCTACAGCCATTATAATAGTAACACGAGAGAAAATAACTTTCTCTTAAAAACAAAATGCCTCATTTAAAAAAAGTTGGAGCAGCCTCTGAGTTTGAGATGATAAACATGCATAAATACAAATATCTCTGTTGAAGTATGTGATGTGATGTAAGTGTTGTTGAAAACACATACTCCGGCCCAGATTTGCCAAAAGCGGTTTTCTCAAAATCGTGCTGTGTTCTACAACACTCCTTCCAGTCAGGGGTATTTTGGCGAACATAACCACCAACGGAGCTGGGAGTTGAGTCTCTTTGTTCTGAGAATAAAGGAGAGCCCTTTTGTACTATAGTGATAGAGCAGAGTACTATAGTGATAGCGATGATGATGATGAAATGATGCTGAGAGTGCCGTTATCACATTGCATTCACAATGAGTGAAAGGTATTATTGTATTGAAGAGTGTTAGTGTGAGGTGAAGCAATACATTTTAAATATGTACCTAAAGTTGAGTTGAATGAGAAGGGAAAATTAGAAAGTGAAAACTTTTACTGAGAGAACATGAACCCTGATGCCACTGCCACTGATCCAGACTATACCTACAAGAAGAAATGGGGTTGATGTGCCCGTTTCTAAACACGACAATAGCTCAGTTCGTTTGCAAGACATCATATTCACGGAGAAATGTATGCATACGAAAGTGTGTTTATGATATGCATAGATATACATTTCAAAAATGAGAAAGCTTCATTTAGAGGTACACACGGAGGAATTCAACCTTTATTTCTCACACGATGAAATTATGAGGAGGTAGGTATCGAGAAGAAGGAAAAAATGGAAGAGGAAGTGTTGCGCAAAATAAGTAAGTAGAATGAGAAAGCAGGCAGGAGACGTTATTATGACATGAATACTAGATGGTGAGCAATATTAAGGATGATGAATGGAGATGTGCTTTCTCCATCTCCTCATTTGAAAAATGCAAAGACTCACTGGAACGACGCGCCAGTTGCCTTTTACATGGTGCGAAAATCATAAAGCGACAACGGCTGGGCTGGCAATAACGCTGACTAAAACGAGTTAAAACAGACAAGCAGAGGGGAGATAAGTGATTAAAACGAAGTTTTTCAAGCCTCATGCATGCATGAGCTACTGCAGAGAGCAGATATGGGAAAGGACAGGGAGAAGCGCGTATTTTTGGAAGACACTAAATATAGAAAGAAGAACAAGTACCTATGCATATGTACGTTTCTATTCTACTTCCACACATGGCATGAAAGGGTTCAAGAACTGGACTGGAACAAGAAGTCTACTGGAGAATAAGCCAGTGTGTGAAAGTGGAAATGGGTAAGTAGTAAGTAAAGCGGCAACGCAATATATAGCCAAGGAGAAAGGAAGTGTGGAATTTACATTACAATTTCATGCCTTAAGCTTTCGGTATTCTTGGATAGCAGGGAAAATCCACAGATATAAACTCATAAAAACAGCTTCTCTCTCCTTCTCTGAACATTTATCCATCCATTTCCCCTCGTTTTTATGAGCTGAGTAATAACCCTTTCTCTTATTCTTCAAGTTGAAAAACATAACATTATACATTGCATTACAATTCTATAAAAGATGGAAAGAGCACAAACTGTGAAAGTAGTAGTCTTAAAAGTTTGTTTCTCTATTATAGAAAAACATTTTGTAGTAAAACTTTAGTTTTTTCCCTTTCTTACCGGTACATTTTACTTTTATTATTATTATATATCAGCGATACCACCTTTCTCTCTGACTTTTACACGACAAGATAGCTGGCAGTCTCTCGGCACTTGTGCGGATTTTAAATGTATTACCACTTCCATTTTTTACGACTCGCTCGCTCACAACTCCTGCTACAAGGGAACTCCTTAAGCTTTAAGCCTGCAACAAACAAACCAAAATTGTATGAAAAGAACAAGCGAAAAGTTTTCCAGACAAAGTACCACAGTATTGCCTAAAGGAATTTCTTTAGAGTAGAAGTTAAAGCCTAGACCCAGGCTACCAAACAAAAATTCTAAAGGCATCACATCACACAGGTAGGTAGTACAAGTGAAGTCGACCTGAATAAAAAAAGTTTAGTCCAAATAGGAGAAGTAGAAGTTAAAGCCTAGACCCAGGCTACCAAACAAAAATTCTAAAGGCATCACATCACACAGGTAGGTAGTACAAGTGAAGTCGACCTGAATAAAAAAAAGTTTAGTCCAAATAGGAGATGAAGACTAAAAAAGGATAAAAATAGGAAAAAGCGGATGTGTGTGTTTTCACCAATGCACTTTACTCCTCTCCCTGATGAACAACAGGGCATTGTCAGTCCCGCCGTGAAAAGGAAAATGGAGTGAGTTGAGTTCTTGCAGAACAAGAAGAGCGCAGCAGCATAACACCACCACCAGACCAGCAGGTAACGACAGGTTTATTTTCATGGAATGGTAAAATAAGTGAAATGAAAAGCCTCTTCATTTATCCTCTCGCTTGCAAAAACAAATTTCAATGAGAGTACATACTAGCAGAGGGAAGAGAGCCTTTTCCAGTAAAGTGTATAGTTGTAGTAGTAGTAGTTGGGTTCGATTGTTCAGTAATTTAATTGAAGTAGCGACATTCCAGAAAACACTCACATTTTTAGGTACTTCGTAAGTTCGTACCCTAACCCAAGCACTTTTAAAGGAAATACAGCCAATTTTGAGTTTTCCCCGAAATCAAAGTTTGAAAAACGGAAAAGAACAGGAGAAAATGCCAAAAAAGAGAATCCAAGAGAAATTCTTGATTTAATGATGCTACTGCCAAATGTGGCCAGTGGTTGTTCCAAACAAAGCTCAAAGGCATGGATAGCATTACAGGCTACATTCCCTACTACATTGGAAGTTCCATTGGAACATGCATAGCAGAATTCGGCTACTTTATGCAAATGCATCGTATCAAAAACCCAAGTTAATTACCAAGAAGAAACCAAAAGCAGCGTTATCTCTTCGTGCTCTAACTTCCGTCTTTTCTGCTTTAGTAGCTTCGGGGCAAAGCAAGAAAAATGGAAGGGAAGAAAGGTCTTTTGTACACACGTTAGATGTTCCATAAAGGAAAAAAAACTTTATTTTTCTCCATTTCGTTTCAAATTCAGTCGACTCGAGAGTCTAGAGCGTACACCTACCCCTTTCACTTCCACAGTCGTGGTTGGTTATACATATATAGGCATCGGTTATTAATGCTTTATATAGTCGCGATTTTATATGGATGCATGTACACGGGACACGGGTAACTAAGAGTTCAATGACCTCCCTTCTTCCAACAACCAGGAGCTGCTCAACCGTCTTCCACTCTGCTTGCCTGCCTGCCTGCTTGGAGTGCGGTACAGAGTTTTTTTCTCTACACTTTTTCGGTCGATACGATACGACGATCCGGCATTCTTCTCCCCTTCTGCTGCTGCTCCGAAAGTCTCGAAAAATACTCAAGGCCTTTTTCCGTACTACATGGAATGTTACATGCATATAGCTCTACTACTACAAAATCCATTCTCTCGCAACGCCACTTTTACTATTACCGAGTCAATAAGGCGCTTTGGGGCCATATAAGCATTGAGAGATGCATAATATTATGTACATATATGAAAAAATATATTCTCCAGACTATAACTTTTCAAGCATCACTTCATCGTCGTATAAAAAAGGAGGAAAACGAAGGAAGAGAGAGAAAAAAAACGACTTTATCCCTGAGGAAGCTTTATCCTCTCTTTCTATTTCACAGATTCCAATTCTATTTTCCATGCAGGCACAACACAACACCTCGTTTTCCTAGAAAATAGACTCTTTACTACACGTTTTCTACACTGACTTTAGTGAATGACAAGCTTAAAACTCTCTTTCTCTCTCACCCTCCCATCTCTTCGTAAGTGCGTAGAACATATATAGCAATAGCATGGCCAAAAATATTCCCCGCAAAAAAGGTTTATTAAAACTGTTTTGCCCAGCAGCAACGTATTTTCTTTCCCTTCTCATTTTCCTGTGGAGAGATAAACAAAAATAGGTGGCTTAGGAAAAAGTAGGGAGAAGGTAGACATGTTCGCAGTCAGTGCATGTATTATGCATGGAGCAATTCATTTATTATTTCATTTTATTTCTTATTATTACTACATTGAATTTCCAATTTTTTCCCGTGATGTTAAGTTCTTGAGTCACAGGAATAGCTACGAAGATAGAGAAAATAGGATTACAAATTTTGCGTATTATATATTGTGAGGAAGTGGGAAAAGAGCTTCAAAAGTTTCTTGGAAAACGAAGACTGAGAGCGTATCATGCAGTATGAATTTTGTATGCAATTATACTATGTATGCGCTGAATAATGATGTTTTTAACTTTAATGGTTTATTCCCTCTTCCAATAATATTAATATTCCTAAAGTTGTTCAAAAAATGTACGGAGGTGGAATCTAAGTAGATAATATTTTGTACGGCACGTACATTGGTAAACCTTCTTAATAACACGGGAGATTGGAATTGGAATGATTCTCATTACATGACATTTTTACATCATCGAGATAAGCGGATTGGAAATGTCTTTTTTTGTAAAAGGTCTTTCATGGAGAAAACCTCCAGCTGCAAAGTCGTATCGAAAAAAAGCGGAGAAGAATTGGTTGGAAAGCGTATTGTAAGGAGAATACAAAAAGATTTTTTTGTACAGAAAATACCTAGGCTTGGATGTTTTCCAATTTGATCGAAGTTACCTTTCGTTGAATATTTATGCTCTAGTACATTTTACAAAATAAGTTTAAAGATGCAAGTGCGCAATACAAATGGCAACAGATGCAGTCAAAATGAAGTCTAGCTGAAAGTTTATAGTTTGGACCCTTACAAGGCATTCCTCTCTTCTGAGTAGTCCCCTATCGAAAAAGCTCTGAACCAAAAATTGCCAAAGAGGTAAATTACGGATGTCTTGGAGCCGGTAAAGCGTATCGTAACCGGTTTCTGCATCGTACCCAAAAAGTTCATTCATTTTTATTGGATGGTTTTTATAGAACATGGATGCTTTCTTTTGGGTTCTGGAGAAAGCTGAGTGAAGAGAAAGTGGTTCAAGGAAAGTCCGTAGGAGGCGACATAATGCATTATGCACTTGAGTTCGGCTCATTTATTGCTATTTTTTACTATTTCTTTTTATACTATAATGTTTTCTTAAAAACTTTTATATTTTTTTATATTTTATACTTTTATATTTTCTTTTCTCATTATGCTTCTTGTAAGTATTATAAATATTTATTAGGCTGATCAAACAGTGAAAGACGATAGAAATATCATTTGTTTCTAGCAGCTGGGCATATTGAGCAACAAGTGAGCTTGATCATAAAATATTTTTTAAGTTGAAACTGCGACACGAAACTCATGATTATGTTAATGTTGAATATACATTGAAATTGACGATGCGTTATATTAATACCGATGGAAAAGAAATGGTTGATTGGCTTGTACGATTAATATGAGATCTAGAACGCTATTAGATTTTGATTTTACACACAACTAACGATACTAAAGGGACATTGTAGACATATCAGACGTCAAACAAAGGTGCTTAACAAGCCTGTTCCTATTCAGAACTTGAGGATTCCCTGTTTTCATACATCCAAAAGCCATTGTAGTCAGTCAGAATGTGCGCAACGGTGTGCCCGCTTCCACTTAAGAAAAAACCAAGAACCTTAGTTTAATAACCATAATGAGGCAAGTACGATAAAGAGATAAAAGGAGAATGCTTAGCTTACCAATCTAACAAATCCTGTAGGGTAATCTTAAATGGATCTTTTGGTTTCACCATATCAAAGATTTCATCCTTGATATCACAAAATTTTACCGCTTCAGGAGCATGCCGTTGCATGTACAATTCAATGTCCTATAAATAAAACAAGTAGTTGAAAACTGAAAAGTTCTTGGACAATTACATCGACACTTACTAATTTAATAAGCTGACCTTATAATAATAGTGTAGATCGAAGGCATTGAGATATCCCTTGTGATCAAAATCCAAAATGCGGAAAAAATACATAACCGAAGTAGGCTCCTTCCTGTTTTCAACGGCAAGCACAAAATCCAGATACGTTCTGTAATCCATTTCTCCATCGAATGTTAGGCATTCTTGGAAAAGACGATTGACAAAAGTTTCCGTCAGAGAAATTCCCCTATCACAGTATCTAGAGATCAAGATAAGATAAAATAGTCTAAATGTATATGATTGAATGTCATGATCATGATTATACTTAAATTAAAATACATTTTAAAAAATCTTTTGACTTACTGTAAGAATTCCTTTTTACTGAGCATGCCATTGTGATCTTTGTCTAAATTCAGGTACCGACCGTACACTCTCATGGATGACTCATACGAGAACCAGTTAGACTCTTGTGGTGCAGCTTCCTCTCGGAGCTACAAAGAATTAAAATCGTAATTTCAGGTCTGTAAAATAAATAATATCAATATCACATCAAAACATAGAACTTACATCCAGAAAATCATCAATGAATCCACACGACAGTATGTCCAGTATTTTGATTCGACCCGTGTGATAAGGATCCAGAAAGAAGAAAAATTTTCGCACTGCGGTTCCCAAGTAAAATGGAAGAAATGTGTTATCCATCCCATTTAATCTTGGAAGCGTCGGAATCAACTCTTGAATATAACATTCCAGGTTCTGTTTCACATTTTTAAAAGATCGTGTCAGTGTTCCAAAATTAACGCGAGAAATTGTTTTGTGAAATCTTATGCAAAACTAGGTCAAACTACCTTATCTGTGATAAATCCTCTTCCATTATCATCGTAAATAGACAAGCCAACTCGGGTTTGCTGGTACCATGTTCGTTTCATGATGTAGTTGAAGACAGAGTTCGCAGAAACCCTGCCGGATGGATCATCCGTGTAAAGCTTCAGAAACAACTTTGGAGTAAGGAACCTCCTACAATGAATATATAACACAATCTGTCAGAAACAACCCAACAAAGTCTATGATAAATAATCTTTAATACTCTCTCATTACCGAAGGCTTTTCAGATTCTTATGTCCGTCCAATTCCTCCACAAACTTTTGAAACTCATTGAAATACAAAAGCTTTTCTTGCGTCAAAGGATCTACTGATGTGGCTTTCTCTTCCAGTTTCTTCCAAAGATTCTACAAAACATTATTTGAATGAATGAAAAGTTAGTATTTTATTAAACTGTCATTAAAAAATGTCCTGTCAAAGTCATAATTAATCAAGAAGACTTACAATCAGCTCTACTTGATCAAACAGTTCGTCGTTACGTCTCTGAAGAAGGAGCTGTCGACTTTCATCCCGGAGCTTACTCTGGAGTGCACTAGTGACTTTATAATCCTACAAAATTAATTCGAATATATTTATTCCCAGGCCAAATACATAACACATTAATTAACTCTTCACTCAATAAACAAGACCAATAATTATTTATTTAAAAAATAAATAATTTAGCAAGAGACAAACCTTCACGAATAGCGGAGGCGGTGCACTCTTTTCCCCAATGTCACCAAAAGTCGTCGTCAAATACTTCTTGATAAGCTCCTCATCTTGAAGTTCCTCTTCTACTCGCTCACAAGAGACTTCAGCATCACTCATTGCACCTGAACATCCCACATTGTAACTACCGTCACCACCGTTATTACTCAGATCTCCCACACTTCCACTCTCCCCTTTCGGGAATGGCGATGGTGGAGGGGTTATCCTCTGGGTTGGACTCTTAATTCGAAGCACTCGTGACGACTTTCTCTCAGGCGTTTGGGGTTCAGGAAGAGTCTTCAGCTTTTCTTGTAACTGACGCTTTAAGTCTTCCATTCCGTATTTGTTTTAATTTATACTTGCTCAAGCTTTAAATATATTTCACTGGGTTGTTAGTTTGATTTCTTAAAGTTAAATTGAATGGCATTAGGAAAAAAAGCAACGGCTAAGGATTATGCAATACATTATATTATGCTCATGATGATAGTGATCGATGCAATGTGAGTTGTCAAAACAAAAACAAACTTGCTTTTATCGAGTCGCCCCATTGGTTTTGTTTTCCCTTCCCTTTGGTTTAGATAAGAAGCACTATAAAAATGCTTTTACTATTCTATTCAGCCTCACACAAAACCAAATGCATGACTCATCTTTCTCTATCCCATCCTTCTCTTTTTCTGCAAATCAAATCGGGTTTGTTGGGTGCATTAAAATGTATGTGGACACCAAAAGCATGTGATCTGACTCTGGCCAGTCTTTCACATGTCTTTTAATTTAATGTGTGTGAGTAAAATGAGAATCATGAGAATGTCATTCAGATGAGAATGAAATATTATAAGATAATATTTAATATTACCACACACGACTGCTGCTAAATAAAAGACTTATTCAGGTAAAGTTCGAGGTTAAAGTGAAAATGAAATGATTATTTAGCAAGCCAAGCAAACGTGTATACATTGTATCTTTTACTATTTATATGAATGAAGACACAAAACATTTACGTATTATTTATTTTCCTTCGCTTTTCATTAATATTGCCATTTTTACCTATTGAATTTTAGGGACAATAATGATGGTGTCATCACAAGAAGACCAAGATCAAATTATAATGGATACTTCTGAAATTCATCCACGATTGGGAGCTCCCAGAATCCAGAATACCTGAATGAAAGTTCATAATATTACATAGCCATAGTTCAATATTAGTGTTATTTTAGTTGATCCAGTATTTAGTGGAAGCCTTAAGATGGCGAAAGTAACGACATCAGGTTTCTGCCAATTGGCAATCCTTGGAATGCTTTGGGCATCATTCTCGTTCGCCAGAGCTGTGAGTCCACGCCCTGTATTTTCACCTCACCAATATGGAATATTAGATTCGGAAATCACGTTCAGGGCCAGAGTTGAGAATGCAAATCGAGATCGTTACATGGTCTACTGGTCTGAAACAAGGTGGACTGAGATGCAGCCCAGAACTTACAGTGGAGAGCTAAATAAAACGAATAATTTTGAATCGAACTGGACACTTCCGTTTCCGTCAGGAAGGTTTCATGCTGGAAACTTTTCCATAAGTTGTAATATTGTGTATGACTGGGGACCGTTTCCCATTGAGTTTGTTACGCAAATTTTGACTTTCACATTGACTGAAACATTCACGGCGAAAGTTAATATCAATAATGTGACTCAGCATAGGCGGAGCAGAGGTCCGTATCTGATTTCTGCGAAAAATGAGACGGAAATCATGTTCGAAATTGACAATCCTTCCATATTAGTGAGTGCCACTAATACTTCATGGTCGTGGTATGATGGTAATAAGACTTTGATAGCGAATACCACAGAACCTGTTCTCAAATTCAACTTTACGGAGGTGAAAACGTATGAGATCAACGCAGTGTTCGAAGCGATCTTCAATAATACCATTCAGCCTAATGCCACCGTAGTCAAGCATGGGAATTTCAGCGTGAATGTTACTGCAAAAGGTACGTTGTACGTTAATTTAAAATTCACCTTCATGATCTCAGTGCCCATTGAATTTAATATGACTGACTGTTTTTAAATATTTAGTGCCAATCATTAATGTCAACGTTAGCGGGGACACTTGGTACAGAAACGATGGAAGACTCTTGCGACTTAAGATAACTTGCGAAGGAACAGGACCCTATCAATACTGCATCATACTTCATGATGGATCTTACAATATCACCGGAAACGAGACATGCTCGGGTGGTGGAGAGATGACAAACGACTGCGAAATCCCTTTTGCCTGGCTTCTTGGAGAAGGAATACACACACTTGTTACTATCATCAAAAATGACCTGGGAACCTACCTAAATGCAACATCTATTCATGTGTATAAAGTCGCGAGAGTGCAACCGCTTTCCCTGATTCTTGTCCCTATAACGTGCTCTCTGATTGCTCTGGTTATGATCATTTTTGGCATTGGGTACTTCTGGGAAAATAGAAAACGCTTCACTGTTGAAGTAGCTGATTTCGATTTTGGACAACATGATGAACTACCTTATATGACTTTCATAGAACGCTTGCGTGATGCAATGAGCTCAAGTAGCATCGATAGGCAGCGTTTGATTCCGCCACCGGATGAAGAACCGACTTTAAGTGGTAGACGAAGTTCGCAGCAAGCCTCATAAAATCTTGAAGGGGATCGCGTAAAATAAAATAAAATTTAGTCATTGTCTACAGAGCTCTATCAAAAAGAAACGTTTTTATGCTAGTTTGATCTTTTGAACAATATGTACTAACGTTCATTTCGTGGCTGCAGTGAAAGTGTATTCAAATTCAGATGTGATAACGTTTTCGTTTAGTATAAGCTATGTACAACTTACAACATTTACCATCTGCCTAACACACATCACATATTATTAAAACAATTTCAACTGTTTAGGCAGATTTATCTAATTATTATTGATCTACTTTGCGATTCTCTTCAATTATATGTTTCATAAGATAAGATACTACACTAGCTTATCCTTTGTTATGCATTATTATTTAAGATGTAGAATAGAATCCATTAGATGAGAAATAAATTTTTAATCAACGATCGTTATATATCGAATTTAGAACATGAAATAAATTGTTTAACACTGTTGTTCATTGAAACAATCTTTACACGTCCATCGGAACAACGATAGGGCCCTTTGACTCCTCTTGGACAATTTCATCTCTACATTTGGAGTTCATAAGTTCTCTGCGAATTTCAGGCGTAATCTGCTGGTGTAAATGAACTCGAAGAACAGCTTGCAGAGCTGCCTTTTGTTCTGAACTTATGTACTCCTTATAGCGTTGCACAAAGGATAAGAAGGCCTGATGCCACAGTACTGGAAGAAGACGTTTGTCTCTTTCGAACCTGAAATTAGCAAAATGAAAATCAATCATAGTCTTTATCTTGATTATCTGTACTAAAAACGCTGTTAGGTTCGTTTGCTTACTTGAGAAAGTGATAAACTAAGGCATCGATTACACGAAAGGGCAAGGCATATTTCTTATCAATAAATATTCTGATAAATATGGAATTTGCCCCCGAGTAGTCCATTTCGGCTATCTTCAACATTGCCGCCGATGAATGAAGAAGAGGGATTGAATTTTTAGCCAAGACGGATCCGATGATGACAGCTTCTCGAAGTGTGCAGGTGCCACTCTAAAATACCAAGCAAATATTTTAATAAGTATTCAATTCACCTCAATGAAAGCATTAAATTACAATAGTGCAAGTAGTACTATTTTAACTTACTTCGCATAAAGGAATCAAAAAGCCTTTCATGAAAGCTGCAGGTTTGAAAAGGGCTTTGCGAAGTGCTTGATACAGATGATAGTTCAATTTCTTGTATTCCGCAATGTCATCTCGAACTCTCGGCAAAAGGACAAGATTGAAAAATCTCTGGGCCATTTTTTCCTTCA
Source organism: Seira ritae (assembly GCA_027744415.1). Classification (NCBI taxonomy): domain Eukaryota; kingdom Metazoa; phylum Arthropoda; class Collembola; order Entomobryomorpha; family Entomobryidae; genus Seira; species Seira ritae. The sequence goes on from JAHZNI010001056.1 coordinate 14,750, forward strand.
AGTTCGAGGCAAAAATCCGAGTAGCCTGATACATGGCGGCAGCGGACCAACCACAGGGATCTAGATTAGATTTTAAAAAGTAAGTAGTAAATATGCATAATTAATATCATAGTATAGGCTGATCCGTCTGCACTCTGCATATCTTCACGAATATTATCATGATCAAAAAGGCGGATATTACCTGTGATGTGAAGAATTTGTTCCCAGTTCGCCAATCTAGGAATAAGCTTAAAAGCTTTGGGCAGCTTTCCACTTCGGTACTTCTTGAGAACATCTCGGACTCCTTCAAACATAGCCTCCACGCGAGGGTCAACCTTATGAATGATGACACCAGCTTCGGAAAACTGGGATTCGACTTCCGTCTGAATTTCAGTTAACTTTTCCATGAGAATTTCACCTAACTTCTTCGTCGGCTCAGCATTTTTGTTCATAAACATCTCCAAAGCTTTCTCATCATCGGGATCGATGTTCTAGAAGAAGCATTCGAAACATTCATGAATTGAAACGAAATCAAATGAATAATTAATTATGGCAAACAGAACTAACGATTTCTCTAGAAAACTTGTCTTGTTCAGCAACGTCGTCTTCATCTCCAGAAACCAGAGCGAATTCATCATCGTCCGACTCATCAGAATCTGCTCCTTCAGCACCTGCCAATTTTACAGTTTTCTTCACTTTGGACTCTCTGGCAGCTTTCGATTTTCCTTGGGAAGATCCTGTCGAAGTTGACACCTCTTCCTCTTCGGCGAATTCATCTTCAAGTTGCTGTTGTTGGAGCCTAGCCTGTTTCAAGATCCTTTTCGTAGTCTTCTTATCCACAAACTAAAAATGAAGACCAAAACGAAATATTTTATTGATTTAAGTAGATACACATTTACGCAGTTTACACATTTACAGAAAGGTCTTCTAATATTAAAATTACCTCAGGATCTTCCTCTCCAGCCCGATTTCGATCTTTACTCCTCTGCCTCTGGTCATCAGGATCCACCGTCACATCCTTATTCAGTTGATCGCCCAAACCTCCCGGGCGCTGTATAGGATTATCACGGATGGCTCTGGACAACTTGTCGCGTTTGTGCTTGACCATTTTGATGACCAATATTTAGTTTACTAGTTAAACTGTTAGTTTTAAGGCGTTGCTAATTATAATAACAAATTAAAACGTTCACTTCTGATTCTGACCGTATCCGTCCGACAGAGTATCGGATGGAATGACTGAATGATGCCATGTGCGTGTTCAATGATCAACACAACCTTCTATTGCATTGCATTGTTCAATGCAAAGAATTTTAAAATCCCCGCCTTTCGGGGAAAATAGAAGACCTCATGATGGCCAAGTGGTGCTACGCTTCTATTTCTGTCCGATAGTGGTCCGATATATAGGGCTATATACAAACCACGCACAGCAACCCAAGCCATCAAGCAAGCTTTTGCGCTCGATTTTGTCGTTGCATGTATTTATCCTATACTTCCAATCCTACCTGCACTTTTTACTATCGTTCTGAGAACATTTTTTTTGTTTGTGTATGTATCATTTCCATACTAAAGAATACAATGCAAGATATACCGCCCATTCTTCTGGTGCAATGCAAGAGTAATATTGATATAGTGTACAGCTGCATAACTTTAATTTTCAAAATAATAAATTAACTCTTTAAATTTTTACATTTTCACAACTAATTTTTGAATGTTGAGTTTGAAGCAGGTGTAAATCAATTGATATCTGGCATCCCACCCTGAAGGATGGGGAAGATCAAGACGGATAAAGCCACCTCCGGAACCACAAACACTGCTGAATCAGGAGATTTGAGTGAGGAACTTGGTGGAGATTTAATTGCTCAAACAACTGAAGATGGTGGCCAAGTCCGGAAAGACGGAGAGGTAAAAGCCAAGAAAGTTTTGTTATGTGTTTGCTCTAGTTTGTGAGGAGTGCATTGTTGGCAGTTAAAATGATCATGTGTTGTCTGTAGAGTCCACAGATTGACCAGAAGAAGAAAACGAAAAAGAAGATTCCGGGACTTCAGCCAATTAATCAAGACGGAGCAGGAAGCATTTCGAAAGTTAAATTAAAAACTGGGAAGGTAAAGAAACGTGTTGGATTGGCTGGCGTTGGTTTGACGAAGAAGAGTGGTGAATCTAAAAAAGACAAAAGTGGTGTCGAAGCCAGTGCTGTCAACAAGGAAAAATCGAATAAAATTGTAAGTCTTGCATGAATTGTAGCTTGTACAGAGGCTAGTGAGTTTGTAATCCGTGAAACTATAAAATAAAATGTGTGTTCTTTTTTTGCAGAGCAACAATCCAAATAATGAGAAATCGCCGAAGAAGCCTAAACTAACAGGAAATTCTGCAGAAAAGTTGGCAAAAATGGCCTCCCAGTTTACAGAAGCTGTAAATGCTGCAAAGATTGGAAAACCGATCCAGAAGAAGCGTATAATAAAGAACGCCAACCCTGGTGATAAACCACCTCCCCGTTCCGCTGTAGTTGTGAGTGAAAGTGCTCCTGTGGCATTGGACTCCCATGCCCCAACTATAACGACAAAAAAGAAGACGACCGTGATAACTGTAAAAGTAAACAAAAAAGTTGTTCCGAAGCAGGAGCCTGAACCGATTTTAACATTGGAAGATGTGGAACAGTCTCTCCTCCTGGAAGATGAGATGCGAGACGGATACACGATTCACCACTTGTATCAAGAAATGAGAGAAAGCAATGTCATATCTGATCGTTGGTGTATACCAGAGCCCATGTGGGATCCTTATACGAACCACGCAGTTCTTTTATGTTACGAAGTCGATGTCCTCATGGACGGATCTGTTCGAATGAAAAGAGTTATAAAAATTTTAGACAATTTTGAGTTGATAGTTTTACTTGACGGTTCCGACAAGACTCATTTGTTTAAAGACAAACATCCGACTATTAGATCTTCACAAGAACTTCTAGACTTGATACGAAAAGTGACGATGGTTAAAGTGTGTTCTGGAATAATTCATTGCGACCCTTCAGACTTTGAAAGTATGCCCGTGAAAGTTATAGCGCGTGGAGGCAGCTGGTTTTCTTCGGAATGCAACGTTGAAGTTGAAAGAGGATGCTTAGGAAATATTTGTAAAAAGTGTACGTCCCTCCGAAATACGATACGACGGAAACTGCGTCGTCAAGTTGGTGTTGACAATGCAAATAGCAGTCAGCATCCAACGCCAAACCGAAACCTTCTCTCCAACAGTTTAAAACCGATCGTGAGGTCATTAGGAGAAGCCTTGTATTCCAACTTGAACCATATGAGTGGAGCAAATAAACTGGACGAGGATGAAATGCTGATACTTCCGCCTCCACGTTCCTCTGAGCAAGTCTTACATCCTGAACTCAAAATATATATGAACAGTGACTTGAAGGAGAGGTTGGATGAAGTTGCTGCCAATCCAGTTCCTCCTATGACAGAAACTCAAATAGTTGAATACGATCCTCTCACGCTGACCAAGACGATAAGAAAAATTCATACACCTATCATGCCAACATTCAGAACCAGTCTTCCTGGAGGCCGAGGCTCGAAGCGAGTGAAAACAAGTGAACCTCCTCAGAATCAGAGTTTTGTGATGGGAAATAATGGGGAATTAACGTTGGTACAAAGTGGTGAGACAATACAACTCCCGGAAGGCTTTGTTCTAGCAGACGAAGGCAACGCTTGGGGCGACAACGTCGTAGTTCAGAAACTCGACCCAGCTCAGGAAAGTCAAATCGTTATTGGAGAGGACAACAGTATCGTTGTTGGAAGCAACTTTACATTACAAGATGGAGAGGAGTATGAGGTTATAGGGGAAGCTGCATCTGGGGAAGGGGATTCTATTCAAGTGTTACCTTTGAATACTAATTCAGACATTGAAATAATTGAAGTTGATGAAAATATGATTCAACTTGTGGACGAGACTAGCCAGCCTGAAATTTTACCTATTGACTCGAACAGTGATATATTTAAATTCCTACAAGCACACAGTAGGTTACAGGTTTGAAAAAATGGCTGCGACATATCGTGAATTTTTAATATAATTTCTTAGTTTGCTTATTTAGTAGCTTTGATAATAATTTAATGAACAATGGACATCTAGATACATTTTGTTGACCAACTCTTGATAAAAACACATTATTAGGAATTTTATGTAGCCAGTTTTAGTTCTATAAAATACAAAATAGTTCGTGCGTATACTACGTTAGTCTAAATTGTAAATAATTACATAATTTGTTTTACTTAAGTTCATTTCTAAAATATATCCAGTATCTTAATAAATAGACTCTATTTAATAGAGTAATCAGAATAATATGTATCTTTAAAGAATATTATTAACAATAGCTGTAAGTTTCACTTCAAAATTGCAATAAACTTTTTACTTTCAAAATTACATATTTCTGGTTAATATTATATATTCCTGTTGTACACATAAATGAATTAGGAATTTTATGTACATATTTCATACTTCGCCCCTGGTTCTTGTTTTTCATTTGGTCGAAAAGGTGTTACTTATTTTGGAATCTTTGTACGTGTTCTCTCGCAATAATGTGTTTCTGAATTTCCGTTGTGCCCTCATAGATTTTAAAAATCTTGGCATCTCTCATCAACTTTTCCACTGGGTATTCACAGTTGAATCCATTTCCACCGAAAATCTGAAAGCGAGAAAGTGATTAAACATAGATAATATGATATGATGGACTAAATTTCCTGAAACGATTGCGTATACTCACCCATGTGGCGTGACCACCTCCAGTGATCCACATCTTTTGGCCGTTGATTATGTAATGGTCGCCCTTTTTCTCTGCGCGAGTCTTCAAGCCAGCGACGTCAGAACCTGCCCCAGGCTCTGTGACACAGTAGGCCGCCACGGTGGGTTTCTCGGTGAGCATTCCCAAGTATTTCTTCTTCTGTGCATCGCTTCCACCAACGAATAGCGGAGCTGACGCCAAAAAGTTTGCAAAGGATGCGGTGTAAACTCCGCTACAGCCCCATGCAACCTCCTCGGCTACTATACATGCTTCCAAGCATCCTAATCCGGGTCCCCCGTATTTTTCGGCTATCATGGGATTGAGGATTCCTATTTCCCATAGCTTGTTGATGATTTCCCACGGAAATTCCAAATTTTGATCATATATTGGGGCTTTGGGCGCTACTTCTTCCCTAGCGAACTTTCTTGCGAGGTCCTGCAGGCTCTTTTGTGTATCATTAAGACCTGTTTGATAGGAGTCGATTCAAATATCTGTGAAGTGAATCATTTCT